>QXTE01000041.1:386941-472313 GCA_003942145.1 Platysternon megacephalum
GGGGGGGGGGGGAAGGCCGTTCTGATCTGATGGAATTTCCAGCCCAGTTTTCTTCAGTAGTTTTTTCAGGTGCAGAAAAGGGGAGGTGGTTGAGCAAATTTCTCCACATCACATTAATTTAGTTTACAGTGGGCTGTTATGTAAAGAAAGGTGCTGGCAGGCCCAGGAGAACTATTTTCAGTCATCCATCTCTGGTGCACATGTGAGAGGAGGAATAAAATGCTGGCTAGATGGTTGACCGCTCCAGAGCAATGGTGTTGAGCACTGCTTTCATTTCCTCTTACCTTTTGTTCTGTTCCCATCAAATCTCTCAGACTAAAAACCCAGTCCTGTGAGGTCCTGAATGGGCACTGAGGGAACACAATATTTTGTGTGATCAACGTGGTTGGTATTTGAATGGAAGTCTTGGAAGAAAATATAATGGTGATAGCTTTGGAAGGGTAGCAATTGATTTTAAGGGGAGTAGGATAATGTTGAGTCAGTAGGTGGCACTCTTCCCTCATTACTGACCAATGCCCAAACAGGGTTGTAATGAGTACTGTACTGCTAGATGTGCCATCCTTCTCTGGCAATGTAAATCCAGGATCCTGGCCACTTGAAGTCATGAAAGATCCCATGACACGTTTTGGAAGAGTACTAGTAATAGTTTCCATAGCAAGAAAGATTTGATGGAAAAAAACAAAAATAAACAAAAAATAATTCCCAAATATTTTCACATACAGTCTTTTATTTTCTGACCAACTCTAGTGATAACCTTGGTATCTGGAAAAACTGCAGTTCAGCTAATTTCATTCTGACTTTCTCCTTCATTGCTTCTTGCCTTAAACTGCTTTTTTGTTGCAGTGTTTTACCTAAGCAGTGTTGCTATTCACTACTTGACAGCTGTTCTGTGTGGGTGGTGAGTGAAATGATCTCTGTATATCCCTTACCTACCTTACAGAGATGATGTAAGACTTAATTCAATTAGGATCACAAAGCTGTTTTGAGATTCTTGAATTAAAGGCATTACAGATGTCCCAAGTACTGTGTGATTGTTTCCATTCTTTGCAGACCAAATTTGCATCGTGACCTTGTCTATGAATAGGGGGGGTTAGCAAAAAATTATGGTTGCTAATGCTGGTGCAGATCCATCATTGGTGGGTCAGGTATTAACAAGCTCCTGTGGTTAGAGGAGCCATCTCATTTAGATCTGCTCTGAACAGGGCTAGACAATCTACTGTTAAAACCCCCAGTGCCCATGGGAGTTTTTTCTATTCTATTGCTCTCACCATTGTTATCAAGGTGGAGCTGCTCTGATGTTAGTAATGGTAGGAAGCTTTTATCAAAGCACCTAAAACCCAGCCCTTACCTTTGGCCACTGAGCACTTACACAGCTCAGGAGGAGCATCAGTACAGGTGGCTTTGCATCATCCTTGTAACTACTCTGCACTATTCTGATCACTCAGCACAAGTTAGAGCAGCCAGTTCCAACTTGTGACCCCAACTGGCTGTTCAGCACCCAGGATTACTGGGATGCCTCATTTTACCTTGGCCATGACCTTTTCTGCCTTCAGGGGTGGTCCAGGAGTTGCTATGGTGACATTAAATCACTAGAGGTTCCTCCTGTGCTGACTAAGCCAATTTTAGGGCAGCTTTGGATGCTTAACTGAAATGAATTTTTGAGAATTCATGACCAAGCATCAAAATATTATTATTTTTTTAACTTGCCTAGAACATATTTTACTCATCATGTTGTTAAACTTTACTTCACACCTAGTAGAAGCAAGGACAGTCGAGTTTTAAAACCCCATTTGTTGGCTGTGGGTTCCCTAGTGATGGACTACTATGTTGCCCTAAGGCAGGGGTATAAAACTCATTTGGAGGAGAGGGCTGGATTCCATGTTTAATTATGGTCTATTGGTCAGGATATAAACTCAGGAATTTGCATTCCCCTCAGCGGATCTCTCGCTTATGTTAGTGGGAGGTTTATACAAAGATCCAGGGGAGAATGCAGCCTCTACTTAGTATCTTACCTTTTATTTATTATTTATTCAGTACTTTAGTGTTACACTCAGTACCGCTTGTTGAGTAAAATCTGCTCCCTTTCAGATCACCATTACTTGTGCCTTGTCTCCCCTCTTCCTTCCCAGTCTTTTTTTCTATTTCTTGGTCTCCTCTGTTCTTCCTTCTGCATTTTCTTCCCTGACCCAGCTCCTAATTGCTGGGATTCTGTAAGAGACCTTTTCCACTCAGCTTATCCAGAACACGTTGTCCAGTCCTGGGAGAACACCTCATCCAGTTCTCTGGGATCCAAAACATTCAGTTTAACTCCAGATTTTGTCACTCTGGTATCTATATTTGGCATACAGCAAAGTGATGCTAAGTTGATCAGACTCGAACATAGGGGAGCTGGATGCAGGGTTTTTCACAGCTCCAAAGCTACACAGAAACAATTTCCTTTATATACTTTTACACATCTCATTGCATTTACATCACACATTTTTGGATTGGATTAGTTACTTGGCAGGACCCAATCCTTGTGCAGAATGCAATGTCTATGCATTGTATGCACGTGACCTACTCCTTTCCTCCTCTCTACAGTCATAACCTATCTTGTCCATTGTTCTTGTTCATAGTAAATGGTTCCCTGGGTGTTCTCCCTTTTATCTTAGCTGGCTCAGACATTCTTTCGTCTTAGCCTCTTTACTTATCATATTTAGCACAAATGTTTCAACCTGATGCTCTGTTTACCTCCCTAATTCTATCCTCCAAGAAATGGGACCTCCTTCCAGGTGTTAATTACTCATGTCATGCCAGGCTAGACTAATTGCAACCCCTCAAGGCCTTCACTTTTCCTGTTTCATCTGCTAAAATGATCAGTAGTGGAATGTTAATGTTGTTGACACTGAAGTGTTGTCATTGGGTTACAGCGCTGATACTCCAGTGAAATTAATCGGGCCTGGGGAGTTCATACTTCTGAGTCGTTTCAGACTGTCAACAGACTCAGGTGGACCTATCGGTTCACACTCAGTTCATGTTTAGAACATTATCTTTGCAGCAGTGAGAGCTAGAAGCTTAAGAACAACAAACAGATCCTGTGTAATCTTGATAATAGAAATGAAGAGCTGGAAGGAGCCTCGAAAGCTCATCTAGTCCACCCCCACTCTGAGGCAGGATCACGTATGCATTGACAATCCATGTCAGTCTAACATGTCATGTTATTTATAAACCTCCTGTGTGGGCGATTCCACACCCTCCCTGGGAAATTTACTTCAGTGCCTAACTATCCTTAGGTTGTCTCTCCCCACCTATATCTGCTATCTAATCTAATCTAAATCTCCCTGGCTACAGATTAAGCCCATTACTACCTTCAGTGCACCTGGAGAACAATTGATCATAGTCCTCTTTATAACAGCCCTTAACATATTTGAAGACTGTTATCAGGTCCCCCTGCAAACTTTTTTTTTTTTTTAATCAAGATCAAACATACAGAGTTTTTTAAACCTTTCCTCAAGTTATGCTTTCTATATCTTTTATCATTAATGTCACATGGGCAATATAAATACATCATGTTGGCTGGGTCCAGCCAACCAGCTGTATGTTTGACACCCTTGAGCTAGGGATCACCATGACTAGCTAACATATTTTTTTAAACACAACTGTCTTTGTCTACACTAGTTGCAAACTTGTATTTTAACAATGTCTGAATAAAACGTTGAGCGATGGCTGTTCTCAGGTCAGACTCGCAAAACAAATGAGACTGAGTGATGGTATTTAGAGCAATTTATTTACATTGCTAACCTGTCAAACAACGTAGCATGATTAGCAATACCTGCCTGCTCACAGGACTAGAGAATGTCAGCAAAGGGCAGGGGGTGGCATGGCAGATCTGGGTTACTCCAATAGAGCAATGTAGGGTAGGTTCCACAACATGCTTGGGTCAAAAAAAATGTAAGTCCATCTCTCTGGTAACACTACTTTCACTTGCGAATTTTAAAATACAGTATGTGGTTTTAAAAAAAAAATTCTCTACAAATCACTTATCAAGTGCTGCTTCTCTTGGATTTTTCATCACTGTGATGAGTAACACCCCCGGTAACATCACTCACTACACACTCACCATTTTATATCCAGGCCATTTATTAGGCGAAATCTTGTTTGATAAAAGAAATAAACCTGTTTGTGGAATAGATTTAGTGTACACCAGGGTGATGAATTAGAGGTGTCCAAGCTCTCCAGTGTGTTCTATATTTCCTTGCCATTTAGCACATCTCTTAGGGGGAGCAAACAAACAAACAAGATCTAGCACTCCCCCATCCCCATTCTTATGAAGGCAAATTGAATCCAAAATAAAAATGTGGTACATAGATTAAAAAATGCTGAAGTACCTTTGCTTTTTAAAAAATTTTACTCACCCATTTCTGGATAATGCATCCTGCGAGACTAGTTTGTGCACGTGTGGTTGTCCTTCACCCCTAATTTTTGTCCAAAAAATTAAAATTATTCACAATGGATGAAAAGGATTATTTTCAAAATTAAACAATGGACTGCAACTCATGAAATCTAAGTTCAGTTCCCAGGTCTGCCAGGGACTTCCTGGGTGAGTCAATTAGGGAAAGATTTTAAAAAGTGGATAGCATCCACAGTTGCGGCTAGAGTTTCAAAGGTGTTCGACTCCTAATTAGGCATCAAATAAGTTGACAGACTTTTCAATCGCATTAGGTTATGAAATCTACTGAAAATCTGGCCGTATTTTTAACAGTGGGAGCTAATGGATATTGAGCTGATTTTGAAAATCAGGCCTCGCTTGCAGATGCTGGGTCCTCAAATAGCTGGCCTTGAGCTCTTTTGAAAACCTAGTCTCAAATTTCTGTGCCTCAGTTCCCCATTTGTACAATGTGTTCATTAGTATTTCCCTTCTCCCACATTTGTTTAATTGTCCTTCTAGGTTGTAAGACTTAATGATCAGGGACTCTCTTGCTATGTGTATATACAACCCCTAGCATCTCAGTTGGTGACTCTAGGTACTACTATAATACAAGGACAAATTTAAACAAATGATAATGACTCTCTACCAATAAATATGGTGATTCGGTATTGACTACTCTTATAATTAAACTGTTTTGGTTGTAAAATCAAGCCCATAAATGAAGAAACTTTTTAAAAGTCGAAGTTGCCCAAGCAGCCCTAACTTGGTCACATTGCACATCTTAGTATTGCCATAAAAAATACAGGAACAGTGATATATTAAATGGTTTATACATAAAAAAGAACAGGAAATGTCTCTCTCATGCACCATTGTCAGAGCAAACTTAGAATTACCTGACTCTTTAGTAGAGCTGGGCAAATTCAGCATTATATTTTCAGCATTACATTTTCCATAAATATTCATTTGAATTTCAAATTGAACTGGCTTATATTGTTTGAATTCCTTATGTGCTCACCATCCACAGATGTTCTAGTGAATGAGTTGTTGGCAGATGTTTGCAAAAAGCATGAATTTTAAGAGAAATTTGGAGACTATTCATGGAAAGTGAACTTTTAATTAGTAAAGTTGAGTATCCCTACTAGAAACATGCCTTTGTGAGCTAATTTTTTAATATTAGGTTAATGTTAAACTTCTTTGCATTTAAGTTCTTAAGGTTTTTAAGAAACAAGAACCTCTGGAGGTAATCATCTTGCACCAGACAGCTAATTCACTGGCAGAATTTGCTCCACATTTATTCACCTGCACACTTTGCAAGTTCTATTGCTTTCACCTCCATAAGGTGCCTTGAAATACTTTGACCCAACAAGTAGTTCCCTGGGGCTTTTAATTCTTTGACCCAGAATACAGTTTAACTCTTAACTTTAGAGGAGGAGAATAATGACAGAGTCTTGAGATTTACCACCAAAAGGGGGGAATGAAAAGATGGAACCACTAAAGAATGTGCTTGAAGGAATGCTGAGCAATACTCAAGAAGAAAACTAGGAGAGGAAAATTGAGAAGAGAAGAGAATGGTGATCACTATTTAATTATGCTACGTATTGCCGATGTATTAGCACATTTTTCATCTTGCATTCATAGTAACTTAAATTTATATGGGATGAATGATGTCTATCTTCATGGTGCATTAAACTTTTGCATGCATATGAATACTAAAACAACACCCACTTGCCATTAGATAGCTGCCTTAGGCACTGGACCCACAAAACACAGATCCATCAAAGTGATTTTTCCCATGTCTAAATTTTATAATTTGTTGTTAGGACACATCTTGAAAGGGGGCCAAGTACTTGCATCACCCATGAAACTGCAGGTGCTCAGCGCTTCTCAGGATTTGCCCCATTATTAATTGTTTATGAACTATTAAGCTCTAAGGCCTGAATTGTTAAGCAAGCTTTGGTGAATAAGGATCTTAGTCTTTATCTTGTTTAGCTTTTCCTCTCAATGAACCCCTGCACAAAGCACTTCTCTTCTCAATCAGTGCCTTCAAACTCTGTACAGTGCACAAGCTAGTAAGATCTCCTTTTAACTAACATTCAAACATGTTCTGTTCTCAACGGCTTGGGGACTGGAGTTGTCTCTGATTTGCTCACATGCTCTGCTATGTGCCACCCTAATCACATATTCTGCTAGATAAACCCAGCCTGCCATGAGCTTTAGACCTTTTAATTCTACTGTTGCACAAATCCTCATGTGTGAACATTAGATGCATAAGAAAACTGTCTCTAAGTCCCTTCCCATAAATTGGGTGTGTTTCTGCGGTTAAAACAGTATGTTTCTCTGTTTCACAGAGTCTCTTACTTAGTTGATACTTTGATTAGTTTACATTTGCCCAGCAGTATTAGAAGCTGCCTATGTTGTTTCCCCCTGATGAAAATTATAATGTACATGTGCAACTGCCACTCAACCCGCTCTTTTATCCATTTACATGGGCTTCAATGTGAACAGAGTGTGCATTCCAAAGTGTCACACACATTGAGCTCTGGGCAGCTCCATGCTCTTGTACATTTGTACTCCATTCTCTCTCTCATTACATCTCACAAAGATTTGGAAATATAGCGCTCTCTCCAAGTTTTACCCCAAGGGCAAAACTTTGGCTATAGTTGATACACACTCTGAAAAGAGTAGCTTACAGAAAAGGTAAGATGCTGTAAGAAAATTCAACCTTCTGTTACAGGTTAAGTGGTCAATCTGCTCCCTTCCCTTGTAAGATGAGCTGTTTCTCTCTGTTAATTTCTCCATTTATTGTAATTTAAACTTGTCTTGGATATAATATGTATATTATACATCACACCCATGGAAGTAATAAATATGTAGAACTGTATCATAAAATAACTTCTTATGCAACTTTGTCCACCTTATTTGTTTTCTGCCCACCTTTTTTCTTTATATACAAATATTGTGGCTTTAAAGTCCAATACTACAAAGTTATAGGAAATTGAAACCATTGGGAAAGTGGAGGTTACCAATAGATAACATCCATAGCAGGTTGTGTTGACTTGCAAAGGGCTGACCCCATTTATAGCAGAGGGCATGGAGTTATTTTTTTTGCAGTGCCCTTGACTTGACCTTAGGGCAAACGACTTGCCTTCTTACAACAAAAAAACTTCAAAAACAGACTCCAAGGAGAGACTGCTGAATTGGAATTAATTTGCAAATTGGACACTATCAAATTAGGTTTGAATAAAGACTGGGAGTGGATGGGCCATTACACAAAGTAAAACTATTTCTCCATGCTTATCTCCCCCCCTGCCCCCCCTACAGTTCCTTATCTCTCCTTGTCAAGTGCTGGAAATGGGCCATTTTCATTACCACCACAAAGACTTATTTTTCTCTCCTGCTGACAACTGATCACTCTCCTTATAATGTGTATGGTAACACCCATTGTTTCGTGTGTGTGTATATATATATCTTCCTTCTGTATTTTCCACTACATGCATCCGATGAAGTGCGCTGTAGCCCACGAAAGCTTATGCTACAATAAATTTGTTAGTCTCTAGGGTGCCACAAGTACTCCTATTCTTCTTACATGCTTTAGTTTCCCCATATGTAAAATAGAAATAATAATCCTATTTAGTAGAGAATGCCATACAAATGTTTATCAACATGGACATTGAACCAATACCAGGGGGGAAAAAAGCCAATACAACTTTTTCCTGAATTTTGTATGCTTTTGATGAGCTCTAAATATTCATCTCCCCTCATTAGAGTGTTCTGATAATTAATTGTTGGCAAAGGACTTTGTGATTTTTGCCTATAAGGTGCTTCAGATAAAAGGTACAAACTTCTATTATGGTTATTTCCACTGAAGAGTGGTATGGAGGTATAGATAGTCGGGGGAGAATGAAATAAATCAGCTGCGGGGCAATTTGTCATATATTGCCTTCAATATCCATAGCTGATATGTCAAAAATATCACTGCAACTTAATGTCATCCAGTGCTGTAATGACTTATAATGTGTTGGCCATGCATGGTGGGATTTTTTTGTTGTTGTGCCTCAGGGAGGCAAAGCACAACACTGTCAGCTCACTGGGTGAGGGCTAAAGTGGCTTTAAGCCATCTGTGTGCTCTCCCAGTTCGGGGCTGCACTCAGGACTGAAATGCCCCCCAGCCATAGTTGTGGCAGCCAAGCCAATTCTCTGGGTGGCAGTGCTAAGCAAAATCCCTGTAGTAGCATCCAGTTATTCCTTGGCATGTCCCTTATGCCCAGACTCTCAGGAGGAGCCTTGTTCAGTTCCTGAGTTGGGGAAATTTTCCCCTAGCTGGATTCAGGGTGTTTATGATCCATTCATGTAGCTGCAGCAGCTTAAAGAGGACCTAAAGGGCAGGGGGGAATATTCCCTTGCTAATTGCAGAGGGCCAAATAATGTCCACAAATGTATTCTGGTGGTAGGGGTTTACCTGGGAATCCATTGCCCTCAGAAGAAGAAGAAAATATTGCAATCGCTATGTGACATTTGTCTAAGGAAATATTGGGGGCATCTGTCCTGGATTCCACTGTTTCCACAGAGTGGAATTGTTTGCATGCACGTGGTAGAGCTCATGAGGCCAGAGGATGCTGGTAGCATTATATAGCTCTGTAATGTATTGTTACCATATTTATTGTCCTGGCTCCTACTCCTTCAGTCACAAAGAGGGGGTAATGGCTGCATTACAAAATGCTCTCCAGCTTTCTTGGATATGTTTCAATATAAAGAACGCCTTTGCATTTCGTTTTTGTGCTGAAGAGGAACATGCAGCCCATGAAAAGTAGTGACAGCTCTACTCTACAAAGGAGTAGCGTCTGCAAATACCCTGCATTTTTAGGTAGTTTAGCAGAAATGTGTCAAATGTACACTACAAGCAGGCTAGAGTTCAAGGGAGTTAAATCCTCCCCCCACCCCCAAACTAATGAAGAGCACGGCTTGCTCCCCATAGAACCTCTCTTGGAGCATGCAAATGTTGCCAATACGACTATTTTAACAATTTGATCAGATTTAAATTACTCTTAATCCTAGGTTCCAGTTTGGTCTGAGGCCAGATTCTGTGTTTCTACTTTGATGATATGCTTTTATCTGGGTCTGACTGAAGCAGTCTTTTCTTGTCACCTTCCTTTGAAGTTACTGAGCATTAAATAACATTTTGAACAAGCTTTCTGTCCCATAAATGGTTATTTCCTTTTTAAAAAATGTTTATCAAGTCCTGGGCTTTTTATTGAGGTTTTGGATACGAAGACCTAGGTCTTTCATTTCAGATCACATTCATGGTGTGTTTTTTTTTTTTTAGTCGGCCAACCGGGGATGGGGGAGGAAAGTTAATTTTGTTTTTCCCCCCCCCCCCCCCCTCCTTTAAGTACAATAAAAAAGGAGGGGAATAGGGCAAGGGATATATCTCACCAATATATTTTGGATCTGTTTCTGTTTTCAAATAGAGACTTTTATATTGAGAGAAGTATATGTGCAGTTCTGGTCTCCCATGTTTAAGAAGGATGAATTTAAACTGGAACGGGTACAAAGAAGGGCCACTAGGATGATCCGAGGAATGGAAAGCCTGTCGTATGAAAGGAGACTTGAGGAGCTCGGTTTGTTTTCCTTAACCAAAAGAAGGTTGAGGGGAGATATGATTGCTCTCTTTAAATATATCAGAGGGATAAATATCAGGGAGGGAGAGGAATTATTTCGGCTCAGTGCTAATGTGGATACGAGAACAAATGGATATAAATTGGCAGTTGGGAAGTTTAGGCTTGAAATTAGGCGAAGGTTTCTAACCGTCAGAGGAGTGAAATACTGGAACGGCCTACCGAGGGAAATAGTGGGGGCGAAAGACCTCTCCGGCTTTAAGATTAAGCTTGATAAGTTTATGGAGGGAATGGTTTGATAGGATAACTTGATTTACACAATAGGTCAATAATGTGCCACCGCTGGTAGTTAGTACCGATGGTAAATGTTGGGATATTGAAAGTCTTTTTCCTGAGTGTCTGGATGGAGAATCTTGCCCGCATGCTCGGGGTTCAGCTGATCGCCATATTTGGGGTCGGGAAGGAATTTTCCTCCAGGGTAGATTGGCAGAGGCCCTGGAGGTTTTTCGCCTTCCTCCGCAGCATGGGGCAGGGGTCGCTTGCTAGAGGATTATCTGCTGCTTGAAGTCGTTAAATCAAGATTTGGGGACTTCAACAGCTGAGTCAAGGGTGAGAGTTATTTCAGGAGTGGGTGGGTCAACTCTTGTGGCCTGCATCATGCAGGAGGTCAGACTAGATGATCATAATGGTCCCTTCTGATCTTAAGTTCTATGATTCTATGATTTCTACATCTCAAATATTTCATTTCCAAGGATGTTGACCGATTTAGTCCCCAAGTCCCCTCACGTTTCATGTTAAAACTATTTATATTGGAAATGCAGAATCCTGAAACTGAAGTTAGTCATTTACACTAAAGGAAGAACCCCACAACATTTTAACTTGTGTTCACATATTCTCACCCCACACACCATATTGGGTCATTATCACACATTGGGCCCCACATTTGGCCTTTGGCAGGTTGAGAGGTACCAGTACATTTGCTTATGTCACAGCAGTCCCTTCTATAAAATGCATGCTGAACAATCCTGTAACATGGCTGTAAGATGGAACTAATTTTTTTGGTAGTTGGCAATAGGACTTTTGCTATTTTCATTAAATATATATATGCACGCCTTAAAACACACCTAATACAGTAATAACCCTATTAACGAAATAAATGGACTCTAGCCCTCACAACTGTACGTTTTAAGAGGTCTTCACTATATTGACCAGCATGTCAGATGTTTAATTCTTTTAATGTAGTGAACTGTCTTTCAAAGGGTAGCAATTGATTTTTTTAAGGAGGATAGAAGGCTACAGAATGTTTTGAATTTAAAATAAAAATTGTAAAGGAGCAAAAGGGTGAGCTTGAAAAAGGATGTGGTTATATCAAAGGATGCTGCTGCAGGATAATGCTGCTGCTTGTTGGTGTTAGAGACAGCTGTGGGGTGAGAGAATTATTTTATTCAGCAGAGTTTCCCACTGATTTCTGCTACTACTCCACCACTAAGTTCAGATCATTGTCACTTTTTTAGCAGAGTCTTTGAAGAGAAGCAATTCTCACTCCTTGTAGTTGAAAAGGAAAATAAGAAAATGGTTGTCTTATCAGTCTAGGGATATGTTGTTTGTGTTGTCATGATTGACTGACAGTTATTTAATAAATAATGTTATACATATTTCCTCCTGGAAGCTTCAAATGCATCTTTGACTTGGCTGATTATTTGAAACTGAAGCATACAAAGAATGAAGGACGGGAGGGAAAGCAATCCTTCCAAAGGGCAGAAGAAATATGCAAACAAAGACTGATGGGGTGGGGAATTTTTAGTATTGTTGGAAGGATGGAAAGGAACATCTGAACCAAAACATGGAATCTTTATCTGCGTTAGTCAGATAGCTAACCAGAAGTCAGTTTCTGTGTGAGTTCTGTTTCCTACAAAAAGGCACAATTGTTGTGTCCCCTCCCCGCCCTCAGTATTGTGTTTTCAAAACCCCAGACTAATCCTTTGCTTCCAAAGGAATATTTATTTCAGATGACTGATGAATGGAGGCATCCATCAGCTTTTAAGTAATTGACAAGCGGACATCTTAACAGAGGCAATGCATAAAGCAGCATTATACAAAAGCTGGCCATTTCAGTACAGTTTGTGCCTCTGCTGATAATTAGATGTTACAGCTCAGTGGCATGCAGTATTGTTCAGCTCCTAAAGGTATTTCACTTTTACAAAATTATTTCCAGATGCGTATCTGTCGTGTCCACAGCATTGTCCTTACCTGTCCCCCTGGAAAGAAGGAATGAGGCAAATAAACAAGGGAAGGGCAACAGACAAAGCTCGACTGCAGAAGGGGTTTTTGCATTCCAGTTGGATCCCACTAGCATATAACTTTTCCCCTTGGAGTTCTGATTTCTCCTCACTGACGGTACAGCATGTGTACTGTGAAGTGAGTGTTGCAGTGCTCTTTCCTGTTCTCTCATAAGAAACACAACATACTCTTGACTGAAATGAAACTCACATCACACTATAATATAACTTCTGTAGAAGTGTATTTTCATGTCATTGAGGAGGCGTTTTATGTACCCTATGGGCAAATGTATCACTAGAGTAAGAGCTACGGAATCACAGCTGTTAAAATATGAAGAATAGAAGTAAGTTGCTAGTACTGTACCAACACTGACCTTTGCAGCCTTTTGATTTGACCAGAAAGTATTAACATTTGAAAGAGCTTCTTATCAAACATCAAGTAAGTGCAGCCTTTGTTCCCCCGCTCTTCACCACCCACACACACTTCTTACCTAATACAGCAATAACTTGTGGAAATGTAAAATGAGTAAATGCAGGTTATTTTCTGTTTCACATTTGGTTCTGCTGGACGTTTTCCCCATTTTGTTTTATATAAATTATTGGAATATCTTATTTATATAGCACGTCATCTCAAAGCACCATATAAACTTAAGAAACCGATAAAGCAACTGATAGACATGAATTGCAACCTCTGCTATTAAAATGCAGTAACTTCTTGATGAAAAATGGCAATGGAAAAATGGCCACATAAAATGACTGTTGAGAACTTGAAGTGAAGAATAAAGTATACTCATTTTGCAACTGCAGACCATCCCCACTTTGTTGTGGTTCTGGGGTGTTCCCAGAGGAAATCTCTTGCTAGAGTGGCTCTGGCAATCACATTCACACCATGAGGTTGTGGAAGAGACTTTGGAAACGTAACATACAGGGAAACCAACGTGTAACCTCTTGTGGTTTCCGGGAAGATGTTGACAAATATGTCATTGCCACATTTAACATCATACATTTGAATATAATGGGCATCCAGAACAGTATTGGGGAAGTTGAGAAAGTTCTTTTTGAGGAAAATACCCATGTTACTGCTATCCAGGAAAGAGAGCTTTCGGACAACAAAAGCATATTTATTGTAGGTCTTGATTGCTTGAGAAAGGAACACGGGAAGAGTTGGTGGAGTTCTGATATTTATTATTAAGGAGACGTTCAAATACAAAAGAGATGTGGAAGTACGTGAGATGAACATGCATACTGAGTTCAACTGCATCACTATCAAGTTCAGGGAATGAGGATCTAAGAATTGTTAATGTCTAATATCCTGATGACAGTCCAATCAATAATGAGAATCTTATGATAGTATTAGGAAACTGCAACCAAACCATTATCTATGGAGATTTTAATGCCAAAAGCAAACTGTGGGTGAACAGAAGAATTGATTTGAATGGAACTTTGCTATATGACTTTATTGCTGACAGCGATTTGGTTTTCTTGAATGATGGCACCATGACTTAAGTCAAAAACATATGGCACACAGTTGGCTTTAAATGCAACTCAAATGAGCAGCAACCAGGTCCATGAGTTACACATGGAATGTTCTGTTTGGTGTTGGAATAGGAAGATAGTGAGTTCTCAGGTGATAAATAGGAAGTGGAACTTTTGTAAGGCTGACTGGTCCTATTTCACAGACGTACTTCTGAATATTATTTTTCAGGCACCTGTGAAACATAACCCTTGAGGAAGACCTTAAGGTTTTTTAATCTGTTGTGCAGAAATCAGAAAAAAAACAAGAGCATCCCAAGAGGAAGAAGGTCCCACATTGAAATTATGCTGGCATCAAAAATGTTAAGGAGAGAAATCAGGTTCGCTTGGAGGTTGAATGGAACCCCAGAGACAGAGGCCAGATGCAAATGGCACAATGTCTCAAAAGAGGTTGAAGTTAAAATAGCTGAATGTTGATGAAAGTTTTGGGAAGAGACTTGTCAAAAGCTGGATTCTCAGAGGAAAATGGATGACACTGACTCATATCGAGAACAGAGTAAGACTTGTGATCTAAAGGACACCAGTATCCTAAAAAAATGAGTTGTAGAGGCATTAGATGACTCTGTGTGTGAATATGCTGGTTGAATATTATGCCAAGGCTAGCATGTTCATGTACAAAGATGAGGATAGAACAATTAAGGATGCTTGGGTAATGAGACTAGTGAGGGCCTTCATTTTGCACTCTCGGTGGTTCAACATCCTTGTTTATACAGTGCACGTCCCAGAAGTGGATAATGGTGTTGCCGAGGCACTCTCAATTCAGGATGACAGATTCTGGGAACTCGCCCTGCTGACCAGCAGGGATCCCCGGGCAATGCCCCACCAACTCTGAAACCTTGTCTCTCAACAGTGGTGGAAATACTCGAGGACTCAGTTGCTCCTCAGACTCTGCGGGTTCATAAGAGTGCATGGAATTTAGGGCACAGGAAGGGTTTTGTTGTGGTTGGCTGAATATGTGGTGCCTCTGACCCACCTCTGGTGTGCCCCCTCCACTATCACTCTGCCGGCTAGTGGGCCTGTCCTCCTGGAGTAGGTTGGTGGGTTTCCCAGACCCATGCAGGCATTTCATAGTAAGGAAATTCTTAGAAGCGTGGTCCAAGACGGTTGGGCACTGGAGGGATGGCAGGTTACCCATAACAATGGAGTCCCTCTGAGTTACCAGAGGTTCTACCTAAGGATGCAACTGTGGGAGTGAGGCCATTTTATTTAAGGTGGCATTTGTTGTTGTGCTCTTAGGAGCTTTGAGAGTGAGTGTGCTGGTGCCTATGGCATCTGTGGACAGGTTCTAGCATGCATTCAATGTAACAAATGTGCAATTATCTGCAGGAGTGGTATTCCTGTGCTTACTGTACTCCAAAAACAAAGTAGAAGGGAGTAGGGGCTTATGTGGTTTTGAAGGAATGTAAGGATGAGAGTTTGTGCCCTGTAAAGGTGAGAGAGCCTCACTAATAATCCAGGGCCTGCATCCAGGCCCTCTGTTCACACATGGGTGTTGGCAGCTTCCTGACAAGGTTCCAATTCAGCTTGGTACGGAGAAAAACCTTGTGCTTACTGTGGTTTTGACCCCGGTAAATTTGGTACTTGTTCTTTCAGGATAGGAGCAGTGATGTCAACAGCTTCTGAGGCCTGGGGCAGGTAGAGGCAATGGGGCACTGGAAATGGAAGTGTTCCAGGACTTACATCCACACCAAGAAAAAGATGGCAGGGAATGGCAAAATGTAATTAACCCAATGTGCTTGTTTGTTTCAGAAGCTACCCTGAGTGTATGCACTCTTGGGATTTGTGGGCACCCTATATTGTATTGAGCCCATGAGATGGCATCTGGAGCTTAACTGGGCTTCAGAGTTGAAGCTGTTCACATCCAGAAGAGGCATGAAGTGGGATCATCTCATGCCAATTCTGCACGCACTGACAGGCAATGGCTGGGAGCAGACCCAGCCTGTGTGGGTGTGGCTATATAGAAAGCAACTAAGGATGTCACCAAGATATTCCTGGAGATATTCCTGTTCAGTGATACAGCATAGGGATGTCCATTACAATTGGCTGGAAGGTTTCAGGGATAATGGCCTATATCTGTCAGAGGTGCTGACATACGGGTATGGCAAGTGCAGGCATGGATTAGGCAGGTGTTGTGAATCCAGGAGGTGTGATTGGGTGGGGAGTGACCAAGCTAGTCTAGGGTTGCCAACTTTCTACTCTCACAAAATCGAGCACCCTTGCCCTGCCCTGCTCCTCCTCCAAGACCCCGCCCCCACTCACACCATCCCTCCTCCCTCTATTGCTTGCTCTCCCCACCTTCACTCACTCTCTCATTTACACCAGGCTGGCTCAGGGAGTTGGGGTGTAGGCTCCAGCTGGGGGTGTGGGCTCTGGGGTGGGGCCAGAAATCAAGGGTTTGGGGTGCATGAGGGGGCTCCGGGTTGGTAGGTGGAGCCAAGGGGTTTGGAGTATGGGAGGGGACTTGGGGCTGAGGCAGGAGGTTGGGGGTGTGGGAGGGAGTACAGGCTCTGGACTGGGGCCCGAGATGAGGGATTTTGGGTGCAGGAGGGGGCTCCGGGCTGGGACTAAGGGTTGGGGTGAGGGCTCCGGCTGGAGGTGCAGGCTCTGGGGCTCTCGGCTGGGGGGTGGAACCAAGGGGTTCAGAGTATGGTAGATGACAGGTCAGCTAAATTATAGAGTGTTGCTTCTGTTTCCTGATTTGAACGACTGAATAACCAGTTGCACATGAACGAGTGCATTAATCTTGTTTGAATGCAAACAAATTCATTTTTGAAACGTCCATGGAAACGCAAACTAATCCATGTAAATGAGGATGAATAGCGAACAAAAAGGTATCCGAACATGAATGAGCTAAACGGCCGTTCAGAATTCAAATGGATTTTTGTGAATACTTTTTTCCGTTATTTGACTAGCTCTCTTCCTTATTTGGGCAAAAATCCCCTATTGGGGCCCTTTATACAAACTACTGGGATGACTTGGGTCTACAGACCTAAGCTAAAAATTTCATAAAAACTCGTGATCCTGTCAGGTTTCTTTTTGTTTTCATTTGTGCCAGGCAGAAGACCTGCCTTTCTTGTAGCTTCTGTGTACTTCAGCTCACAGTTCCCTCCAGAAAGAGGTAGTAAAAAGGGCTACTAAATAGGTAAAATAAACAGTTTGTCTACTTACACTTGTAGTCAGCGTTGTCTGGAGGTGAAAGAAGTTTTGTCTCCTGAAAAAGAAATGTAGGTGTTCCACCAGGCTAGATGTTTCCTGTCTAAAATACAAGAGCCTCCCCTACCCTCCTTGGAATTATGCTATCAAAAGAATCTTTGTTGATAAACAGATTATAACAGCTGCTATATGAAGTATATAAAAGATTAGTTACCTAGTACTGGTAGGTCTATGCTTCCAGCAGAGAACCATGTAATGTGCTACACCTGACACCAAATCTTTCTTAGGCTTTGCAACCTTCCATCCTGAGCTGATAAGCTCCTCTGTTATTTGAACACACATCCTGTGTTCTTTTCTGTTGAAGGCAAATAAGTTAGGCTAACTTTTTTGGACTTCATTTCAAGGTTCACTTCAACTCTTGGGTGACATTTGAGTTGTTTCATTCAAACCCATTCACCTGCGTCTGTGTCAGTTTTTTCATTGAAAGCATTTGTGGATGAAGCTAAAGATTCATGTGAATTTGTTACAAGGCAAAGTTTTGTAATTTTGCTGCTTTTTCAACTGTCACAAACTTCAGAGTGAAACATCACTGACTTCCCCGCCCCTCCCCCCCCCCCATGGCTTTTTTATAATATATGAAAAATGCTTTTCACTTAAACAAGCAAAAATACACCAAAGATGGACTTGAAAATCATGAAAATATTGACTAGTGATGAAATTGCATCTAGCTTTGCAGGTTAGATTGCTTTTTAGACAAGAACTGTTGTACCTAGGGCCCAGCACAGTGGGATCACAATCTGGTTAAGTCCTCTAGCTACTACCACATTCCAGCTGTTGATGATAACAGGTGAAAGCTTTGATTAACAGAAAAAGAAGACACATGTTATCTGTGCCAAGGAGTTTATCATCTATCACCCTGACTCTGCAAAGACTTATGCGTGTCCTTATCTATACTACACACTGTGTGCAAGCCCCTGGAACCTCAGGGACCACTCAGTGTGTAAAGTTAAGAATATGCATGTTTGTCACAGTTTTTATTTTTTTTTATTTGATTGAATTATACTGCTTGTCTGGATGTAGCATCCACTGATGGGACTACGTAGCAGTAGTGACGTTAGAAAATATTGAACTTCCTGGAAGTTCATTTAATTTAACCAATATAGGACTGAATACAGAATCATGTTCTATAGTTGTCAGGACAGGTATGGTTCTTAACTTTCTGTTAGTGGCCTAATTACTGGTTAGGGTCTGATGTATTGTGGAATTGCACAAAGTAATTCCCTAGCCTGACTTTCTTCAATAACTCTATTTCCTTTTGGATCAAACAGAATAAATTACCTCTACATAAGTCCCTGATCTGCCCAATATAGTTTCACACCTCTTTGGTTTCTTATCAGTACACAATGTTTTTATCTTTCTCAACTGATTCATCTAGCATTCTGTCACTGGGCCAGTTTCTCCGGAACCTATTACTGGGTTAATGTCTGTGATAACCCATTTTCTCTGCATCAGCATATGTTGGGCAATGAAGCACAAAATTTGCAAATGGTTCCATAATTTCAATACACAAATATAAACTGCTTTCTGCTTTTATTTATTGTCTTCCCCTTTCTTGCAAGGGATATTTGATTGCATTTCTTAGCTCTAATTGAGAGGAGAAGAATAAAAACAAAGATTTTACTTTGAATGAATGATGATTTTCTATTACCAAAATTATCTTGAATAATAGGGACTAGAGAACAAAGCAGGCAGAAACAGGGATTCCTGGTGGGAATTCTTCACAATAGAAATGTTTTTTTTAAATAATTAAATGAGATGGTGGCATAAACGCCACTAGGAAAATATGTACTGAATATTGCAAGTATAATTAGTTTTCTGAAAGCTTGCCTCTGGTTTTAGTCTCCATCAATGCAGTAACACTCTGCCCAGTTAGACAAGGTCTTTAAAGCAATTATAAAAGGTTAATTGTACAAAATTAGCATATCTAATGATACTAATGCCACTACATGTGGTGAGTACCATGGGCTTTATCTACTATATGTATTTAGTTTATCTACTTATCTGTCTGCCGTGTACTTCTGAAAACAATAACCTCCTTAGTGTCTCCAATATAGTGACTAACAAAACTTTTTTCCCTAGCAACTTGAAAATTGAATATTCACTTTGACTCTGTGCAAGACTATATATATCAACCAAACTGTGTTTTTGTATGTAATATATAAGAATACAATAGGCCTGGAGATCACAGCATTACATAGAACAGGAGCAGCTAACGGGAGTTTTGCGAGGGAGTTCTCCAGGTGTAGGAGGCTCGACTGTGTCACCCTTGAGGTAAGTTTGTAGTCTCTAGTGTGTTTGTGGGATCAAAAAGATCAAAGCCTGAACAAAGAAAGTTGCTGCAGGAGTAAAAAGAGAATGCAGGCAGAAGTCCAGCAACAGAGTGGGGGGCTATCCAGTTTATTGCACCCAATGCAGCATGTATGATTACCTGCCCTATGGGTAGGTGACATATGTGTGCATTTGGTGCAAGGAGCTCCTGGCCCTCAGAGACTGTGTACCGGCTTTGGAGACCAGAGTGGCTGAACTGGAGGAGCTGAGGAGCTAAGGGACACAGAGAGGTACATAGGTGAGACTTTCCGGGACCCAGTAGAATGGTCCCACCCCTGGTCTGACAGCCTCTGTGTTGTTGAGGATGAAAGTCTCAGGGATGAAGAACATCCAACTGGAGCAGAGGGAAATGATCCCATAGTTGGGACTCTCCTTTCAGATGATGTCATGGTATCCTTTCGCACTGAGGATACCTCTCCAGGGTAGGGAACTCCAGTTATTGGGAAGAGACAGGTATTAGTAATGGGTGATTCAATCATTATTAACATAGTTGGGTTTGCAATGACCAGGAGAACCGTATGGTCACTTGCCTGCCCGGTGCAAAGGTTACGGATCTTTCAAAACATCTAGATAGACTTATGTGTAGTGCCTGGGAGGAGCTGGTGCTCGTGGTACTTGTAGGTACCGATGACATCGGGAAGGATAGGAGAGAGGTCGTGGAGGCCAAATTAGGCTGCTAGATAAGAGATTGAAGTCCAGGACCTCCATGGTGGCATTCTCTGTAATTCTTCTATTTCCACGCGCATGGCTGGTTGGACAGGCAGAACTGCAGGGTCTCAATGCATGGAAGAAATGATGGTGTAGGTAGGAGAGGTTTAGATTTATTAGAAACTGGGGAAATGTTTGGGAAAGGGGGAGCCTATACAGGAAGGATGGGCTCCACCTAAACCAAAATGGCAACAGATTGCTGGCACTTAAAATTAAAAAGGTCATAGAGCAGTTTTTAAACTAAGGTCTGGAGGAAAGACAACCGGTGTGGAGGAGCACATGGTTCAGACAGAAACATCTCTTAGAGGACAATCTATTAATGGAGATTGTCTATGTCCTAGTAAGAAGGAGAGGATGGAAGATAAGATACAGGTAGGATCTGATGAGAAACAGTCAAATGAAAGAGACCCATTCAATTACATCATGTAATGGCAGACAGCTAAAAAGTGACAAGTTTTTAAAATGCTTGTATATAAATGCTAGAAGTCTAAATAATATGAGTGAATTAGAGTGCCTCATATTAAATGAGTATATTGATATAATAGGCATCACAGAAACTTGGTGGAATGAGGACAGTCAATGGGACACAGTAATACCAGGGTATTAAAATATATCAGAAGGACAGAACAGGTCATCTTGGTGGGGGAGTGGCACTATATGTGAAAGAAAGCATAGAATCAAATGAAGTAAAAATCTTAAATGAACCAAATAGTACCATAGAATCTCTGTGGATAGCAATTCCATACTCTAATAATAAGAATATAGCAGTAGGGATATATTACTGACCACCTCACCAGGATGGTGATAGTGACTGTGAAATTCTCAGAGAGATTAGAGAGGCTATAAAAATAAAAAACTCACTAATAATGGGGGATTTCAACTATTCCCATATTGACTGGGTACATTTCACCTTCGGATGGGATGCAGAGATAAAGTTACTTGACACCTTAAATGACTGCTTCTTGGAGCAGCTAGTCCTGGAACCCACAAGAGGAGTGGAAGAATAGGAGTACTTGTGGCACCTTAGAGACTAACAAATTTATTGTAGCATAAGCTTTCGTGGGCTACAATAAATTTGTTAGTCTCTAAGGTGCCACAAGTACTCCTATTCTTTTTGCGGATACAGACTAACACGGCTATTACTCTGAAACAAGAGGAGTGGAAATGCTTGGTTTAATCCTAAGTGGAGCACAGGATCTGGTCCAAGAGGTGAATATAGCTGGACCGGTTGCTAATAGTGACCATAATATAATTAAATTTAACATCCCTGTGTCGGGGAAAACACCACAGCAGCCCAACACGGTAGCATTTAATTTCAGAAAGGGGGACTGCACAAAAATGAGGAAGTTAGTGAAATAGAAATTAAAAGGTACAGTGCAAAAAGTGAAATCCCTGCAAGCTGCATGGAAACTTTTTAAAGACACCATAATAGAGGCTCAATGTAAAGGTATACCTCAAATTTTAAAAAAACATAGTAAGAGAACCAAAAGTGCTACCGTGGCTAAACAACAAAGTAAAAGAAGCAGTGAGAGGCAAAAAGGCATCCTTTAAAAAGTGGAAGTTAAATCCTAGTGAGGAAAACAGAAAGCATAAATTCTGACAAATGAAGTGTAAAAATATAATAAGGAAGGCCAAAAAACAATCTGAAGAACAGCTAGCCAAAGACTCAAAGTAATAGCAAATTTGTTTTTTAAGTACATCAGAAGCAGGAAGCCTGCTAAACAACCAGTGAGGCCACTGGATGATCAAGATGCTAAAGGAGCACTCAAAGATGATAAGGCCATTGCAGAGAAACTAAATGCATTCTTTGCATCGGTCTTCATGGCCGAGGATGTGAGGGAGATTACCAAACCTGAGTGATTCTTTTTAGGTGACAAATCTGAGGAACTGTTCCAGATTGAGGTGTCATTAGGGGAGGTTCTGGAACAAATTGATAAACTAAACAGTAATAAGTCACCAGGACCAGATGGTATTCACCCAAGAGTTCTGAAGGAAATCAAATGTGAAATTGCACAGACTAACTCTAGTCTGTAACCTATCATTTTAAATCAGCTTCTGTACCAAATGACTGGAGGATAGCTAATGAGATGCCAATTTTTAAAAAGAGTTCCAGAGGTGATCCCAGGAATTGCAGGCCTGACATCAGTACCGGGCAAACTGTTTGAAACCTGTAGTAAAGAACAAAATTGTCAGACACTTTGGTGAACATAATGTGTTGGGGAAAAGTCATCAGTAAAGGGAAATCATGCTTCACCAATCTACTAGAATTATTTGAGGGGGTCAACAAGCATGTGGACAAAGGGGGCTCCAGTGGATATAGTGTATTTAGATTTTCAAAAAGCCTTGGTCAAGGTCCCTCACCAAAAGGCTCTTAAGCAAAGTATGCTGTCACGGAATAAGAGGGAAGGTTCTCTCATGGATTGGTAACTGGTTAAAAGATAGAAACAAAGGGTAGGAATAAATGGTCAGTTTGTTTTCAGAATGGAGAGAGGTAAATAGTGGTGTCCCCCTGGGGTCTGTACTGGGACCAATCTTATTCAACGTATTCATAAATGATCTGAAAAAAAGGGTAAACTGTGAGGTGGCAAAATTTACAAATGATACAAAGCTACTCAAGATAGTTAAGTCCCAGGCAGACTGTGAAGAGCTACAAAAGGATTTCACAAAACTGGGTGACGGGGCAACAAAATGGCAGATGAAATTCAATTATGATAAATGCAAAGTAATGCACATTGGAAACCATAGTCCCAACTATACATATAAAATGATGGGGTCTAAATTGACTGTTACCACTCAAGAAAGAGATCTTGGAGTCATTGTGGATAGTTCTCTGAAAACATTCACTCAATGTGCAGCAGCAGTGAAAAAGGCAAACAGGATGTTGGGAGCCATTAAGGAAGGGATAGATAATAAGACAGAAAATATCATATTGCCTCTATATAAATCCATGGTACGCCCACATCTTGAATACTGCATACAGATGTGGTCGCCTCATCTCAAAAAAGATATATTGGAATTGGAAAAGGTTGAGAAAAGGGAAACAAAAATGATTAGGGGTATGGAACGGCTTCCATATGAGGAGAGATTAATAAGACTGGGACCTTTCAGCTTGGAAAAGAGATGAGTAAGGGGGGATATGATTGAGGTCTATAAAATCATGACTGGTGTGGAGAAAGTAAATAAGTGTTATTTACTCTTTCTCATAACACACAAAATAGGGGTCACCAAATGAAATTAATGAGCAGCAGGTTTAAAACAAATAAAAGGAAGTATTTTTTCACACAATACAGTCAACCTGTGGAACTCCTTGCCAGAGGATGTGGTGAAGGCCAACACTATAACAAGGTTCAAAAAAGAACTAGATAAGTTCATGGAGGATAGGTCCATCAATGGCTATTAGCCAGGATGGGCAGGGATGGTGTCCCTAGCCTCTGTTTGCCACCAGCTGGGAATGGGCGACTTGATGATTACCTGTTCTGTTCATTCCCTCTGGGGCACCTGGCATTGGCCACTGTTGGAAGACAGGATACGGGGATGGATGGACCTTTGGTCTGATCCAGTATGGCCGTTCTTATGATCTTATGTTCTTAAACATTAAAAAAAATTCATGTAGTTGACCTTTCTATTGGTTTTAAAAATGCACTTAGCAGCCCTGAGGTAACAGTTTTCCCACTATTTCTAAGCTGCAACATGAAAGTGTCCTTTTTAGAATATGCTTGCTCTTTGTGACTTTAAGCCTACTCTGACAAAATTGGTAATAAAAAAGGCTTTCATTTTGCAGAAGAAAGGAACTGTTAGGTATATGGCATTGCTAGGTAACGCCATGTTACCACAATTGAATCTGACTAAAGCTTTTAAAGCTTATTCTTTTTTTAAAAAAAAGTCATTCACTTTAAAATATTGAGTTTAGAGGAGTCCAAAGGGGGGAAAACTTTATTTTCCTCTCAAAAGGAAGCAGCAAAAATCATTGGTTGTAATGGGGTTGGGGAGAGGAAAGAAGAGGCAGAGCTGTGGTCAGGAAAAAGAACACAACTGAGAGGCAGGGGGAGAGCAGTGAAGTTGACAAAGAAAGAGAGAGATGCTGCAGATGAGAAGGCTAAGTGTGAAATAAAATCAAAAGAGGCACAGATGAAAAGAAGAGGGAAAATGAAAGAAACATTCCTGTAAGTGGAATCTGAGTTAACAGATGCTGAAAAGGACAAAATAAAGAAGTCTGCAAGATGTTTTCAAAATATAACACGTACTGTAAGAAAATCAAAAAAGAAATTTCTTACCTTTAATAATTCTTGTCTATACAGGTACCTGTTGTCTGATATTGGCTATGTTTGACATGGCCAAACTGTTATGAACACCACTTCAAAAAGCCTTCAACTTTACTAGGAAGTTCAGGACAGTAATTCATCAGTGGCCTCAGCAGCGGCAACTCTCGGAATTTTTATCATTCATGTTGTTTATCACTGTCCTGAACAGGGTTAGATGACACTGATAAAAATGCTCAAATCCTCTCTGCACTTCAGCCTTAGCAATTACTACCACTAGTAGAGCTGCACCAGTGACAAAACATGCTGGTGTTGACACAGCTGCTACAAGAGAGACTCCTGGGTTCTGAATCAGTGCGGAATGAGGTTTGTTCCTGACTATGCGTGCAATTAAATGGTCTTCAGCACTGATTCATCTGCTCCCATTGCTGACACCCATTTCATAGTGCAGGCAAGTCAGACCTGCCACTGTTTCCAACTCTCAGCTTTGTATTGTAGCAAAGGAATAGGAGCAACAATAAGGATCTCTGTTGGCAGATTTAGGACCATGGGTGGCTTTATTTCACCTGGATTGGTATAGCCATCTGGTTGTGTACTGCTATTTATGGCCTTGAATAGACAGAAGGGATAGTCCATCTTAACAGTAAGCAGTACCTTAACTAGTGTAGGATAACAGAAGTTACCTGTAAGTCTGCAAGTCTGGGGGGGGCGGGGGGAGAAGGAGTTTTGTTGCTGACTTGCAAATGGTATCTTGTTTTGCTAAGACTCTGAATGAGGAGTACAGGATCGAATCCAGACTGTGGCCATTTAACAGGGATGAAGGATCTGTGTGGGTTCTTTATAGTCAGATTGTATTGTTAAGGTGTGCGAGTTGTGTTGGGGGCAGTGCAGTGCAACACCATCCAAGGTGGAGCTCTGGGGGCTTGTGCCTCAGAATGCATGTATGTACTGTAGTTGTAGCTGAGTCAGTCCCAGGATATTAGACAGACAAGGTGGCTGAGATCTTTTATTGGACTCCTCTCACATTTTATTGTCTCTCTCACCAACAGATGTTGTGCTTTCCCCGGTGTAGGGTGAGAGGTAGAGTTATAGCACATCACCTCCCTATCCTCAGGTATATTTGAACCCAGGAGCACTAGGGGGGAGAAGTCGCTAAGCGCTGGGATGTTATTGTATCTAGCCTTTGTGCAAGATGTGCAGCCAGAGAAGGATCTTTAGGTCTTCCCTGTTCTCACCCATGCTGGGGCCTGACACGATCTGCCCTTTTGCTATCCCAGCCCTTTTTCTCCAGGAGGCGATTCCAGTATATTTGGATAAGCATTATACAGACATCTGAACTTTTGGATATTTAACCAATCTGCAACTTTTGAGATCCTCCTAGCATTAAAGCTGATGTGATTGGAGGCTATTAATAGTTTGCCTGTGCAAACAGGTATGGATGAAGAGAAATTAAAACAGAACCTTAGTGACATTCAAAGCCATTTAGTGGCTTTTTAAAAATACCTTCTTTAGTTCTCTGTTTAGATTTTTGCTTTCCTCTGCACTTTGTGATTCTGGGTGAGAAATGTGATAAAGCCAAAATACTATGAAAATGGCTATTTAAGAAAGGGGCCCAAATGGAAGAGAAGGTACTGGTAATCTCACAAAACAGTCTTCTCTTATGAGTTTTCTTATCCAGTGTTGTAGAATCAAGAAGCTTGGATAAGATTTGGATAAACTGTATTTATCCAAACCAAACTCAACTGATACAGCTTTTGACTGCTTAGTTTTCCTATAAATAGTTAATAGCATAACTTTGCTGTCATTCCAATAATTTCAATTAACAAATTAACATTTTGAGGCTTCTTTCCCTTTGGTAATGATTCATCCTGTAACCTGAACTTACAACCTTTCAATGGTTTTATAGACCTGAAAAGCTGCTATTATTGATTTTTTTCTTCATCTTGGAGGTGAATAATTACTACATTCAAACCACTAACATCAGGTGTAAAAGGACAGAATTGTTGACACAACTGGCCTTTCATTCACACGTGAATGAAAAAATTCAGACTGTTTGGAGAAGCTGAAGGCTAAAGAAAAGTAGAAGCAGAGTATCTCAGGATATTCTGGGACTAATTTGAAAAAATTCTCTTAGTGAAAGATTCAGTATTTAGTTTTTACCTTATGTTAAATAATTGAGCAAAATAATACCCCCCCCCACACACACACACACACACCAACATTCTAGCATTGAACCTGTAGAATTTTTTCTTTGGGAATATGCTTTGCAATTCATGGTTTGATGAGTGGGAGGAGTTGTAATCCTGCATTGGGCTATACTGTATAGTATTCAGGAAAGGACTGACATTGCATCCTTAAGTTACCTATGGAAGAAGGAAGCATGTGCTTAAAACTAAACATGTACTTAAGTGTTTTCCTGAACAGTGATCTTTTACTGAATCAGGGCCTAACTAGATGACAGAGGTGTATTCTAGGGCAGGTACTCTAGCTGTTTTAAATAGATACCAAAAGAAAACTCTGCTTCTCTCCCACAGGCTTGTTCTTAATGCACCTTTCTCTCCCCTTCTCTCACTAGAAAAGCTACTATGAGGTTATTGTGGGGAAAACACACCATGCTTGGATAGGACTTCCATCATATCACAGGCTCCATAAATGGGTGAGTGTAGCTAAGGGCTGATTTGACATGAGTAATTAACACTTGAAGAGAGGCCTACACTTGAGTCTGATCAACTCAGCTTAGCATTGCCATATGCAAATTAAAAAACCCTAAAAAACAAAATCTGAAGTGGAACTGTGTTTTAAATCTTCCTCCCTCCCCCCCAATTAATAAAATGTTCTTCCAAACTGGACAAGATATTCTAAATAAGCCAAGTAAAACAAGAAGTCTGGAAAAAAGAAATCCCAACAGTGAGTAGCCAGCATTTTTCATTAAAGGGAAACACAGCACAACTGCTGCTTCATTATTTATTTCAACTTCTTAAGCTCCTATCTACCCAAGTAGAAATCCCCAGCTGAAAAATTTCACTTGGTTTCAACTGGCAAATAGGACAATGAGTTTATTAGATGGGGTCCTCCAGCAGAAACCAACAGAGACCAGTGGAAGAATTATCATGGAATCTACTGAAACTGCCATTATGACAGCACTCTAGCTTTAGGAACCTTAAATCTATTTGACAGCACACTCACCAGATGGTACTGCAGACAACAGGCTAGGAGATGTATCCATGTGTGTGCTCATTCTTCCATCTCCCTATCTGATCTCCCAAACATACATGCACAAGGGGGCCACAGTGTATCTTGAGTGTAACCTTAACTTGAGAATTTGTCTCTTCAGATTTCAGCTATTCAGCCATGCCATCTTAATGTTCATTTCTCACAGAATTGCAACTCACAATTTTATTGAGTCCTATGATACTATGTGGTTTCTTTATTAAAAAACAACTAATCATTTCCTGGTTTCTGCCATCAAAATCATGAATTTTACTCTTACTCAAAATAGCTGACCTTTCCCATTACTTCCAATGGAAGTGAAGCCTGAGGATGCCTTCAGTTAAAATAACTATAATTTTCTAATTGCTTCCGCATGTAGAAGTGAGGCTGCCCCTAGTAAAGATGGTCTCTATTTCCCATTGTTTCCAGTGGGATTGAAGCCATGCTGTCTTGGGAGAAGTTGGCTTGTCTGTGGTTAGGAAACTAGTCAGTCAGCAAATGATAAAGATATGGGATTGTGAGGCAGAGGGGGAGGGAAGGAGAACAGGTGAGGTGGGACGTGGAACACACACTAGCCAAGTATGTGCCTGTTCGCATCTCTGATTGATCCAGAGAGGTTAACTACCTACTGCTGCTCCTAACTAATGGATATTGTTCTTAGACTGACACGATAGAGGTGTAGGACTGTGCTTTGAAACGAAACATCTTGGGTTCAATACTCAGAGAGAACTTAAACAGGGGGTTGTCACATATGGATGGAGACTGAGGATGTACAGGGGAACATGGGTTAGAGCAGGAAACTGAGGTGGGTCCAAATGAATAGGGATGAAAGAGGGAGAATGAGAGGGGTAGGAGACCCCTTTGTAGATTGCAAAGCCAGAAGGGATCATTGTGATCATCTAGTCTGACCTCCAGAATAATACAGGACATAGAACTTCCCTGAAATAATTCCCAGAACATATATTTTAGAAAAACATTCAATCCTGATGTAAAAATTGCCAGTGATGGAGAGTCACTCCTTACTCCTTGGTCATTTGTTCCAGCAGTTAATTATCTTCACTGTTAAAAATTTACACCTTATTTCTGGTCTGAATTTGTCAAGCCATTTGAACGTGTTACACCTTTCTCTGCTACACCGAAGAGCCCATTATTAAATATTTGTTCCCCATGTAGGTACTTCAGACTTACCCTTCTCTTTGAAAGCTAAATAGACTGAGCCCCTTGAGTCTCACTATACTGTGTTTTCTAATCCTTTAATCATTCTTGTGACTCTTCTCTGAACCCTCTCCAATTTATCAACTTCCTTTTTCAATTGTGGACACCAGAACTGGATACAGTATTCCATTAGTAATCATACCAGTGCCAAATACAGAGGTATATTGGGGGGTAAGGGAAGACAAATATGGAGGCAGTGGACTCTGGACTAACATAAAGGGATTATGGGAGTGGGGAAAAGATGTATAATATATAGGGAGAGGGAGAGAGAGAGATAAGGGAGGGAGGGGGGAGAGAGAGAGAGAGAGAGAGAGAGATAAGTGAGGGGGATGGAGAGAGAGAGAATGGCAGTCGTCCCCACCCCAAGCATTAACAGAGGTTAAATGGAATCCTTTGAATGGCCAGCTGGGAGGCTTACATATTTGCATGGACATTTAAGATTGAGTTTTGAACCTGAACTGATCATATACAATTGTAAGTGGATGAGTTTCCGCTAAAGGCTCAAACTTTAGAAAGCCGATAAAAATTTAAGGTCCTATCATTTATCATTTTATTACATTTATAGTTGTATTAAAATGTGAATTTTAAGCAAATCTGATGATTTTAGGTGTCTTTTATGTGATTTTTTTTAAAGATACTTAAGATTGGCAGTACTGTTATAACAGTTTTTAAATTGAATTATTTGAGAAAGTTATGTGCATGAGAAAATAAGTTCTGTTATGGACACTTGAATGTAACCTTAATTACAGCATTAAAGACCCAGGAATGCTATTTGTAATACATACACATGTGCGTGAGAGTGAAAGAGAGAAAGAGAATACAAAGTAACACTAAAGAAAAGCATGGAGTATTGTTAGAATCTCACCATCAACATCTAGTGCCCTGAAATCTATTCTCAATCAAAACTCTACTCCATCACTTGTTCTTTAACATTTATTTGGAACAAAAAGATCAATTTATCAAATTCAGCCTTTTGAAAACACAAGACATTGCTCAAGGCTCTCTTATATTATGTTGGTATATCAGAGCTCACATGCCTACACCAATAATCTGTGCCCTGTAATTAGTAATCATTCATTACAAGCTGAAGAAACCATATAGAGCACTTACAACCCCAGAGGACTTAATTGTAAACTGTGGCTAGTGTTTTATGATTCCAATAAATATAATCTATTGACTGTGATTTTATTATAGTTTGTAAAGAAAGAAATTGAGTGTCTCTTTCATTTTCCTCTGGCTTCAGGCATTTGCTGTCGGTCTTATTTTCTGGTACCATTAAAACTGAAAACAAAGCACATAAAGTGTCGTTAAATGCATTTTTTCCTATCAGATGGAAACTAGCAATGTGCAAGCAATCAGTGATACTTAAGATTAAATGTTAATTTATTATCAAGCTGCAATGTCCTTTTCACTAATATACTTATAGACAAATGGTTGCTTTTGTTTGTGGTGTCAGTTTGGTTGGGTGGGCAATACTTAGGCACAATATAATACACTTTTTGATTCTTAAAGGGTCTTTATTCACACTTGAGCCAAAGCAGCTGGTGGAGGGTTAGAGAGCACTGAAGTCACACAAATCTCTGGATATTGCTTTCCTCTGCACCATCTGTGTCCTGTTAAATATTCTTGATATTTGCCAAGCTTGGGCCAATTTATACATTAAATCAGTTACTCAAAACCAGATCCAAGAAGCTTCAGGGAAAAAAAAACAGTATTAAACCGCACAACACTTATACATTAATCATTCACTTTGGAACAAAAAGTTCAAGTTCTGCCACACAAATAATCACAGTGAGATGTTAGATTTCTGGATCTCAATGAGACAAGTTAGAGGGGAATTCTTTTTCCAGAACACTTTACTCTCCCCAGAGAAGAGCCCCATCTTCAGTTTTCTGCAGTGCTGTCTGAATGTCACTTGTGGGGGAGGGCGGGAAAGACCTTACAGAGCAGCTGTAGGGTCAGTCCTGGTGGTAAATGCTTTTTCATCTAATATGTACAGTAGCAGAGTAAGGCCTAATGTGCTGGCTAGTTACTCTAGTAGTCTAACATTTTACTGTCATGTACCTGACTACATGTTAAAGTAATTCAGATTATCCAACAAGAGCATTACTCTAGCATGTCACACTTGCATTTAAATTATTAAATTAAGAGAGTAAAGGTCTAGCCTTCAGAATATTGGCTTTAGACTAAACTGACAATCTGTTACATCATGGTAACGGTTTGTCATCTTATGACTTCAAGATAAGTGTCTCTGAGCTGAAAGTTTCAATTTTACTATCTTTCTCTCAAATCCATTAACTGCATTTAGCTGTGTTTAAAAGGGGGGGGGGGGGAAACAGTTCTTGACTCTTGACAAAGAGGGATTTAAAAGCAAACAAAAGTTACTACTCTGGGTCATTTTTACAAGCATCCTCCTCCTCCCCTGCATTCTGTTTTACACACAAGATACTGCAAGCACATATACCTATTGAACATGGATTGGAACCTTCCAGCATGCTCTGAACAACAATAAGAGATAATAGGCATAAGGAGGTATTGGCTTAAGAAGATTGTAGTCCCACAAATATTTGGGCTTTACTTACACAGTTATACCAAACTATAAAGAGACTGATTCTGCCACCCTTTACTCATGCTTTATAAGTATTTCCATTAATTTCAATGGGATTACTTGCAGAACAAGATGATAGTCGGCATGAGTAAGGGTGGCAGGTTAAAGTTCTTGGAGATAGTCCCATAGTGCAATGTTTAGGCATAATGCATGTATTTACTTCCCAAAGTTTAGCAGTGTCGTGACCTAAGGTTTCATTTTTGTTCCATGGATAGGAACCAATTACAAAGTTCAGAGCTGAATCCAAATCCAAAATTTTAAATTTAACTGTAACATTTAAAATGAATTCATTTGAATGTGTCTTGTTTTAACTAGGTTTTTCACTTATCACAACCAGTGTTAGACGCTTCTAAAGGGGAAAAATATAGGGCCAGATCCTCATCTTGTATAAATCAGTGTAACTCTGTTGAAGCTTGGATGAGAGCTGGAAATACAACCCTTATCTCTGGTGACAGTCATGAATTTTCACACTCAAATTACATGGTCAGAGTTTAAGGTTTTCTTATTGTGATGAAATACGTACTTCTCCATACAAAGAATAATTTGTCTATTATTTGGAATGTGTATGATGTGATGTGCATTTCCTTACACTTTTTAAGTGCTTGGGTTTTTTAAGTGATGGGATGGGTAAAAAATAAGGTTGTCACTAAGCAACCTTAATTGGATTTTGAAATCAAGCTTTTGGGTTTTTTTCCTAATAATTTATAAGAAACTGAATTACCAATGGGATAAATTATTCCCTGCTGTAACTCATTGACTTCAATAGTTATACCAGAGATGAATTTGGCCCAGTGAGTTTCTGTGCACTTGCTTTACTGGGTTTATACAAGTCTTCTAGCATTAGTACAAATAATGACTTCAGAAAATATAATTGCTTAATCAAACAGTAATTAAATTTATTAAAAGCTACCCACAGATCAACAAAGGACGATAGCCTTTGCATTTTAAAATTGGAATCAGAAAAGAAAAAAATGAATAGCATATATTTTTAAACAGCAAGAGTTGAATTACTCACATTGCTTTCCAACAGGCAAGCAGGATTGTCACAGGTGGTGCCAATGCTTCATGTCAAGTGTTATATCCGAATTCAATAGAATGACACCACTATTTCATCACTGGGACTCAACCACCTAAATTAAATTGGACCTGTCAACTGCTCTGATTAGGTGATGATGGCTAATTTTCCCAAACTGTTCATAACCCAGCTGATATTTATTGAAGAATTAGGATGCACTATGAATGCCATCTCTGAAATAAAATCATGCCAAGACCTCTAATCTTACATGCTTCTGCTGCACGAGTTTGCACTATTAATGTGAATTCATTTATGATTAATGGTCATAATATTTTCTAACACCAGATGAATACAGAAACAATTTAAACTTGGTCACTGCATCATTAATTCAGTTGGACATCAATAAGGCTTAACATGAAGAAACCATTAATACCTTATAATTACCTAGTATTCAGTGTTCTAGCTATTAAGCTATTGCATATAAGTAATATCAACAATATTTTCTTTTCAACAGGCTAAGTTTAGTTGTTTCTAAGTCTAAGCTATTTCTCTATTTTATCTCAGAGTAAATATAAATGAAGAGGTCAAGAAATATTATTTTACTGGAGTATTTACGCTTACAACTTAGTTCTTTCACAGCACTGGTAACAGAAGATGAACAGAGGGAAGAACAGCTGTAGAGATGTTTGGGCAGTACTTACAGGGGCAGATTCACCAGCGGTATAAGTGGGCAAAGTCAACTGAAATTGCAGTACCTGTCTTTTACAGCTGGCCAAATAACAGAATTTTTGATTCATTAGCTATTCTGGGAGGGGAAAAAACCACTTTGGGTCAAACCAAACACTAATTTTCTCAAAATTTTCAGTGAATCAAAAAGTCAAAAAAAGGTTGTAGGGTCAAATGAAACATTTCATTTCAATTTTTTTATTCTTTAATAATTTTCAAATAGTATAAGCAAAACATTTTTTTTTCAAAAGTGTCAAAACAAAATATTTTGATTTTTTTTTTAACTTTTTAGAAGTTTTTTTTCAGCCCCCAAAACAAGTCAGCACAATGGACACAAATTTGCAAACTATTTGTTGCCAAATCTACATTTTTCACCAGGGGGAAAAAAAAGTTTCACATGAAATAATTTCACCCAGCTCTACTGACTTTTGCTTGTAGATCGCGAAACTGTAAACACAAATGGAGATAATGCATTTTAACAAAATGTGCACAGACATTTGGTTCTATTTACAAAAAAAAATACTGTTGCCTTTTTTTGTAAGAGCAGTTTTGCCGTACTATCCTAGTGCAATTTTTTTTCCTTATCCACTATTACACTGTGTGCTTTGTGCCAGTTAGATGTCATCCTACTCCCATAGGAGGCCACATTTCAGTAGTACTGTACATATGGGTTTGTGTAGTGCTTTCTGGATATTCAGGAAGAAAGGCACTATGTAGTTATTACAGTGTTGCTACTTTGCCAAGTGGTAGAAGAATTAGAGGCCTTGAACACCAGCTTCCTTTTTGGAAAAAGTGGTAAAGTGCAGCCAATTATTTTCTTAGTGTAATTTGCTTATTTGAAAAATGTACACACATCTTGTTTTCTCAAACAGGGTGGTAACAAAAGGCTTGCAGGCAACACCCTCCTGCAGAACCCTCAGGGAAGGCACCTCAGCCCTAGAAGCTGCTTTGTTCCTCTCCCCCCAGGGCCCCACTCAAGTCTAACTGTTTCACAGCCTCCTCTTCCTGCCCAATCCCCTGAGTTATACACCTGGGAAACCGCCAGTCCAAGGTTTCTCACTAAAGTAAGTGTGAAAGTTAGGTTTGTTTACGTTCCCCTAAGTAACTATCATAAAGAGCGGTGATTATTAAGTTCAGGATAACATCCATGCCTAAGTCTATCCATTTCCTGCCTTCTATTTGAGTCTTGCCCAATTTTCACATTCTGTGATTTCATTATTTTATCCTTTAATCATAATAACAACAATGTCATCAATATTATTTGTTTTTCCACCCTGTCATTCTCTGATTTGTCTTTGACCAATCCTCTCTAATTTTATCAGTCTCTAGAAGGGATGAGGGTTGTATGGGTTGGCATTCAAACTTCTTACACTTTATGGCTAGTGGGAATATTTTTTTTAAGTGCTACTGTAAAAAATGGTGTCTTTGTTTTTTGTGTATTCATTTCCATCACTGACTTCCATACCAAATGCACTCTCTTGTAAGCTAAAACCAAGTTTTTCTAATTGTCAGAACTGCAAGCTCATCCTCTCTCTGAAAACCAAGCTGAGTTCTTTCTGTCTTCTACCTCATTGCCAACAATAAAGATTCTGGAATTAGAATTTAGCTGGCAGTTATTGATAATGAATGAAATACACACATATACAGCTAGTTCTTCCACAGCTACATTGGCTCTGCATTGCTTATAATAGTGAAATGTTTTGTTATGATATGACTAACAAGATGCACAGAAGTACTTCTGTACAATAATAAGTTGAGATACTTTTGCACTAACTTTTCTGACTCTCACAGACCGTTCAATAAGCCGAACATGTACCATAAAAGATTGTTCAGAAAATATTGGATGGAGATTTGAGTATTCCAGAGTCTCTCAGAACATATTTCTACAGTATAGTGAGACACAGGCACAAGATACCAGGTTGCACATTCTCATCCAGCAATTGCACTAGCCCAAAATAACTGCATCACAGCTCCCAAAAGTGAAATGAAGTTAATTAAAAAAAGTCCTCTGGCAGAATGCTTTCATTAGCTACTGTAACTCTTAAACTTTTAAAGAAGAATTTTTTTTTGTGCTTGTGCAAAAGTATCCAACTAAGTGGTAGCTTGGCCTGCAGGAAAAGGAGGAAGGGGGGAAAAATCCCTTCCATGCCCCTTGGGAGTTAGTTATTTGATAAGGGCTGAGAGAGTCTTAAATATACTTCTCAGTCTCAGATGGGGGAGACAAGAGCCAGTTATGAACTTTAAACTGTACAATAATCCCTAAGGGCGAAACTAATTTCTTTAAAGTGAAGGAATAGGAACCCACGAATGAAGTGGACACTTGGACACCAGTTATATAGTACTGTAGGCAGTTTCTGGAACAACAGCTGTGAAAAATAGTATTCGAGTACTCCAGACCAGCTGCAGTCAAATATTTAAGAAACTTTTTAGCTAGTGTGGCCGGGTGGCTGTCCCTTTGAGGAGAGTTGGCCATCACAGGAGGGGCAGAGACCCATCTCCCTTCAAGGCACAGCCAGTATTTGACATTCAGGATTCAGATGACTAACACATCGAGTATTTTAGATCATATGCAGGATATTGGTAGTCTGGGGAATAGCTTGATGATGAATTGCACACAACAGAGGCTAGTGTATGCAATCAGAGTGTATAATCAAGGCTAAGCAAAGTGGTAATACAAGTTGTCTAATTCTATAATTAGGCCACTACCAAATTCATGGTCCATTTTGGTCAATTTCACAGTCATAGGATTTTAAAAATTGTAAGTTTCATGATTTCAGCTATTTAAATCTGAAATTTCACAGTGTTGTAATTGTAGGGGTCCTGACCCTAAAAGGAGTTGTGAGGGGGTCACAAGGTTATTCTAGAGGGAGTTGCGGTACTGCTACCCTTATTTCTGCACTGCTGCTGACGGTGGCACTGCCTTCAGAGTTGGGTGGCCAGAGAGCAGCATCTGCTGGAGCCCAGCTCTGAAGGCAGAGCTGCTGCCAGCAGCGCAGAGGTAAGGATGACACAGTATGGTATTGGCACCCTTCTGTGCTGCTGCTTTCAGAGCTGGGCCCTCAGTCAGCAGCCGCCACTCCCTGGCCACCCAGCTCTGAAGGCAGCAGCGCAGAAGTACGGGTGGCATTGTATGGTATTGCCACCCTTACTTCTACACTGCTGCTGGAGGGCGCTGCCTTCAGAGCTGGGAACCCAGCCAACAACCGCCACTCTCCAGCTGCCCAGCTCTGAAGGCAGCATGGAAGTACGGATGGCAATACCACGACTCCCTTAAAATAACCCCTCTGCAACTCCCTTTTGGGTAAGGACCCCAATTTGGGAAACCCTGGTCTCCACTGTGAAATCTATATAGTATAGGGTAAAAGCACACAAAAGACCAGAATTCATGGGGGGAGACTAGATTTCATGGTCTGTGATGCGTTTTTCATGGCCATGAATTTGGTAGGGCCCTAACTATAATTTAGTCTGAACAGACCTGATAGTCATCTTAGTCAAATCAGAAGTGATTAAGTTATTGCAGAGTTTGTGTTGTATTGTCACAGTTTATTTGTGGTATTTATTACAATGTATCTAATATCTTTAACACTTAAAAACAGCGTGGCAAACGGCAGAGATTCTCAAACGTGACACATCTTCTCTTTGTGGGTAGCAATATATGCTAGATCATCACGTGCACACTACTGTTGCACTACTGTCCTCCATGACAATCCATCTAAAAAAAGCATCAGTGCTTTCGTTCTCTCACAGGGTCTCGGTACCCTCTTTGTCTGGGTGCAGTGCTGTGCTTTTGTTTCCCCTTCTATGGCACTGGAGTAATCACATGCTACACCACTGGGGTTTCAGACTAAAATGTCCCTTTCTGAGGTCTGGTTCATCATCATCATCATCGTGTTCCTATTACGCCTCTGGCATTTAGGGCAGCGACAAAGTTCCTCCACTCCTGTCTGTTTCTGGCAAGTCTTTCAATAGTTTCCCAGTTGTGCCCCAGGTTTTTTCAGCTCAGCTCCCACAGTTCTTCGCCATGTTGTTTTCGTGCACCCTCGTTTTTCCTTACCTTCAGGTGTCCATCTTAATGCTATTCTGGTGATGGAATCAGTTTCCATCTGAAGCACATGGCCAATCCATCTCCAACGTCTCCTGGTAACGATGGTGCTCATAGCTTCTTGGCTGCACTGTGTGAATAGGTTTTTGGTTTTGAGATTGTTCTGAGCCAACAGATATGGAGATTTTTTCTGAGGCAGGTTGTATGTAATGAAGACAGTTTGGACATGTCATACTTTGTCATTCCCCAGCATACTGCACTGTAAAGTAGTGTTGAAAGTACACAGCTCAGGTAAATCTTGAGTTTGGTTTTAGTGTTGTATTTTGATGATTTCCAAACTGTATTTAAGCTCCTGAAGGTGTTCCTGGTTTTATTGGTTCTGTTCTGGATATTCTGGCTTGTTCCACCGTCCTGGCTGATGGTGCTGCCCAAGTATGTGACTGTTTCTACATCGGTGAGAAAATGATCCTCTATCTGTACTGGTGATGGTGAGGCAATATTAAGGGTCATGATATCTGTCTTATTACAGTTGATTTTCAGTCCAATTTTCTGACTGAATGTTTTGAGTTGAGTTGTTTTTTCTTGTATATGGTGTTGGGTATGTGATAGGAGAGCGGGATCTGGTTATTAATATTAAATAAAATCTATCCACTCTAAACAAAACATTCAGTCCAAAGTCCTTTCTGACCCTTCCCCAAATGCTTAAGTCTCTTGTACTGTGCTTCTCCCTGGCTCTAGTCCTAGATCTCCCACCTGCCCATAGAGAAGAACGTCCTCACAGGTTTCTCTAAGACAATAGTTTTCCATATACTCCCGTAAAAAGTCAGATGATTACTGGTCACCAGATTCTCTCCTTGCTCCCCTCTCCTGCCCACACACACACACACAGTTGTGTGCTCTATCTGGGGACTGACATTTCCTCAAATTCCAGCCTTAAAAGGGCTTTGGTCCTGTAACAGGCATGTTAGGCTGACCATATCCTGGAAAGAGCAGCACCCTGTTACATTATCCAGGGTATCAGTTGCTCCACTGCAGCTGGATATATTCATAAGGAGAAGGGAAGCAAAGGTGAAAAATGGGGCTCAGTTAAGAGGTAGGTGAAAACCCCATGAATACATTCAGGCTGGTCATAATCTTGACATACTTGTCTAAGGGAGATGACAGCCCACACTCTTCAGGTGGAGTAGAGCAGGGGAGAAAGTCAAGCCCATTGTTCATTTTATTTATTATAGTGCTATAGAGGTATATAGCTGTAGCTAAATATAAATAATCATATAATTATGGAATTAATGTATAGATATTAGATTAGATTTGAGTTGTAGAATTAAGTGATCTATAAGGAGGCTTACACCACAGGGTATGGGACTAATAAGTATGTATCACTGATAACTACGTATTACCTGTATAAGTAAGATAGGTCTGTAACACAAGGTCTACAGGCCCTAGGTCTGTAAGATATGCAGCTTGGCCATAGAAAGGCTTAGGCCGAAAACAGTTTAGCATGACTAGTTGACTGAGAGAGAACCCTATCCCAGTCAAATGTAAGATTACAGTGTAAGATTAGTTAAATTGCTGACGTTCTGGAAACTATGCAGCGACAGAGTGTACAATATGTTGCAGTATCTCAGTTAATATTGCAAGATGACAGGTAATATCTTGATTGATTCTGCAAAGACCACAAATTACCATAGTAACTGATTGATATAAACGCTATTGAGTGTAAGAGGAGCTAAGGGGTAAGCCTATGAAAAACCAGGCACTCTGAAATCAATGGGGTGTGGAAATGCAGATAAGGAACAGGGTCTGAAACTGTTATGCATAAACATAAGTAGCACTATAGAATACTATAAAGGCTATATCCTGGCCTGCATAGCAGAAGGAGAGGCTAGGGTGACAACCATTGGTGAAGCTGATGACAATGAGAATAATGTTTTTGATATGGTCTCCCACAGTATTCTTGCTAGCAAGTTAAAAAGGTATCGTTTGGATGAATGGACTATAAGGTGGATAGAAAGCTGGATAGATTTGGGTTCAATGGGTAGTGATCAATGGCTCGATGTCTAGTTGGCAGCTGGTATCAAGCAGAGTGCCCCAGAGGTTGGTCCTGGGGCCGGTTTTGTTCAACATCTTTATTAATGATCTGGATGATGGAATTAATTGCACCCTCAGCAAGTTCGCAGATGACACTAAGCTTGGTGAAGAGGTAGATACACTGGAGGGTAGGGATGGGGTCCAGAGTGACTTAGACAAATTGGAGGATTGGGCCAAAAGAAGACCTGGACTTAAGAAGAAAGAATCCCATGCACCGCTACAGGCTGGGGACCGACTGGCTAAGCAGCAGTACTGCAGAAAAGGACCTGGGGATTACAGTGGACGAGAAGCTGGATATGAGTCAGCAGTGTGCCCTCGTTGCCAAGAAGGCNCATGATTAGGGGGCTGGGACACATGACTTACGAGGGGAGGCTGAGGGAACTGGGGTTATTTAGTCTGCAGAAGAGAAGAGTGAGGGGGGATTTGATAGCAGCCTTCAAGTACCTGAAGGGGGGGATCCAAAGAGGATGGAGCTAGGGTGTTCTCAGTGGTGGCAGATGACAGAACAAGAAGTAATGGTCTCAAGTTGCAGTGGGGGAGGTCTAGGTTAGATATTAGGAAACACTACTTCATTAGGAGGGTGGTGAAGCACTGGAATGGGTTACCTAGGGAGGTGGTGGAATCTCCATCCTTAGAGGTTTTTAAGGCCTGGCTTGACAAAGCCGAGGCTGGGATGATTTAGTTGATGTTGGTCCTGCTTTGAGCAGGGGATTGGACTAGATGACCTCCTGAGGTCTCTTCCAATTCTAATATTCTATGATTCTATGAATGGTTGGCACCTCAGTGTCTCTAGCAGGAAATGTAAGTGATGCCCTGCCTACCATTTGTCATAACAGTGGCAGGGGCTTCCCTTCTTTTCTGGAGAGTCAAGGCAGCACAATGGGGGTCCATTTTCCCCAAGGAGAGGCAGCTAAGATCCTCTTCCCCACAGGACTCTTGGAGGCCACAGCAGGAGCCCTCCCAACCCACTGGTGTGGTAGGGGTCACAACAGGAAGGCCCCAGTTCCCTCTCACTGTTGGGGTATTTGTTTGGATGAATGGGTGGGTTGATCCTCCTCCTGTCATGCACACAGCCCTCTACTGGGGTGGTATTGGAAGGGCCCTCCAAAGAAGAGGGTCTTTTAGTTAACTCTCCCTGGAGGTGCATTGGGCATTTCACTCTTCAGCATTGCTGTTTCATGCTCTCTGCTGACACTGGTTACGCTCAGGTCATGTTTTCGAAGGGTTTCTCACTTTTTCAACCATGAGGTCTAGATAATTAAAATACTAAAAAGTGAGATTCCGATGTAATCATATGACTCTAGCAGCTGCGACCCTCGGCATGGGTTTGTAGTGCCTATGACTTAATGTGGTCTTGTCTAAAACATTACAAAAAATGACAGATTGTGGTTGGTGGGTAAAGGGAGTGAGAAAACATCTGCACATCCATGAAGGTATGTTCAGCTCTTGGCAGAAGGGAGATCTTCATATTTCATTTTCTTTTTTTTTTACTTTAGAATTTTATTTGTATTAAAACCTATTTTACTTCTACATTAGGTGAATCATCAAGGATGGGTTTAATAGATGAAGTGTATTTTCATGAGTGGTTTCAGTGTGGTGGTGATTTGGGCCTTGGTTCTGCTCAGAATTATTTTGATGAAAAAACTTCCATTGGGGCACAAGGATGAAGAGAGAATTCCAACTGATATTAAAAAAAGCCACCAATGATAAACATAGAAAGATAAAATGGGAGCAAGTATTCGACAGCTTGAACCAAACAAGGAGACTTGGGAAAAGGAGAGCAGTTAGCCAAAGATCTAAAAGGGTGAGTGCCAAAAACTTGAATTTGATGTGGAAGGTGAACAAAAACCAGTGCAAAGATTTTTGATATGGGAGTGACATAGTCAGAGTGGTAGGAGAAGATGACAATGATTTTGGACAGCATGGAGGACAGAATGAATGGTGAAAGGCTGGGCAAGAAAGAGGAGAAGGTTGCAGGAATCCAGCCAGGAAGGGATCATGGTCAGATTCCTGAGGAAAACGTACCACTGGAGGTGGGGTGAAAAAAGCTACCTAAATTAAAACTGTATTGATAGAATAGTCCTCATAGAATAGATATCACTACATAACACTTTGTCCAATCAGTGCTGTTTGACTTGAAAATATCTTTTGTTTTAAAGTTATTCTACTGTATGTTCGGTCTGATCAATGAATGACAAGCATCTTCTTAGTGTGAATGTGTATCTCAAGCTCATGTCTCACCAGCCACTAAGGTACAGGGCACAAACACAAATTCCTAGAGGAAACATACACATCAGTATTTCATCTTACCGAAATTCAGATGCCACTGAATCATTCATGCTAACATTGAAGGTCAGGTACTATTTTAACAAATTAACGTGCTTACAGCATTCACTCAATAGTACATCCCTGTATGGCATGTTGTGATCTTTTCCCAATATGATTTCCTGAAGCTGTATTTGAAGTGCATTAATAGGTGTATATACACCACTATGACCTCCCACGCAGAAAACAACTTTGATATAATTGCTTCTTTAAATGACATTGAAGTCAGATGTTCGATAATTACTTAACACAGCACTTTGTGAGACTGTGACACATAAGCAGCAAATTTTCCAATAGCACAGAGCTTGTCTTTTACTTAATGTTTCCATTTTTCTTAGTATTTTCATTAATAGACTTTATGGTCACTTTTTCAGTTTGTCTACTACATGACCTACAATGCTGGAGTTTTTGTTTTTTTATTTCTTTCTATAATACCTACCACATTCACCAAATATATTTCAGGTAAGAGAAATTGTAATCTTGTTTTTCCCAATAAGCAACTGAACTTTGCTCTACAGCTTGAAAGGCTAGTTTCTTTTCAATGTCTTCTTTAATTTTCTTTACAAGTTAAAACATTTTACACGATTGATGCATATTACATAAAATGATAGAGTATTTTTCCAAAAGATCTATTGTGGAAATCTCCACTGTCCATTATTACTTTAAGGGTATGATGCTTTACATTCTCTCCAACCAACTGGAAAGCCACATCCTCAGTTGGTCTAAATAAGCATAGCTCTGTTGACTTCAGTGGAGCTCTGCTGGTTTACGTGCACTGAGGATCTTGCCCAGACTGTTTTGCATTCCCATTGCATGGGCTTAATGGGAATTACTGACAGTTTCTATTGCAAATGCTGAAATTGTGCCTATTATCCTTCTTACTCAAATGTGATTGAAAACTACATGTTGAATCTTATCATTTTTTGTCATTTGTTCGGTTTATGGAAAACGGTGGGGAGGAAGACAATTTGAAACCAGTAACTTAAAAAATGACACAAGCTTTTTTCTGATTTTAAAGAATCCTGGATAATCAAGGGGAACAGATTTCAAAAGGAACAACACTGAGCTTAAGCTCTGATTCCCATTTTGAAAGGGGGGTCTCAAGCTGGCCTGTAAAATTACCACTCCAATTTTACGCATATATACTGCATGAAGAATCTTAGAGCTTGTGCCAAATATTAAGGGCTCAGTTTTCAGCTGCAACAGTGACTGTAAGACGCAGCCATTGGCACAAGTTAGAACAGCCACGGAAGCTCTAAAACAAGAGAATGGGCCAAATTAAGCCTTGGTGTTAAGTAAACTTCAATGCATTTGTGCTTGCTTACACCGAGGAATCATAGGTCACAAATGCCCAGCAATGACTAATGGTAAAATTAACTATTACTATTCAAAGAAAAAGATTAGGAAAGGACAGACAGATAAGCTTTCTCATTCTACACACCAAACCATTAACATTTTAAAGGAAAAGGATACTACCATACTAGAGCACTGGGACAATAGCACACTAATCAGACCCACAACCAGATCAGAGATTTTTTTTAAATTATTTCTCAAAGTGTTTGATGTATTTTGGAAAAAAATTGCTGAAACTGCAGGGGGGATGGCACAGAGCAAAGCATGTTCTGTGATAGACTATATATTATGACTTTTCATTTTGGAACTTTCCCAATAAAATAAAATGAATCATAAAGTAATAAGGTCCCAATTAGGCATAATAATTGGATCTGACTCAAAATGATTAAAAATATGACTGTATTTCTACTGCATTAATACTTAATAACATCAGGTGAGGGGTTTTTCAGCATCATCCTAACCGAAGCCCAGACGCTTCCGTCCACCCCATAATTATCCACCTTTTGGGAAGAATAAAATGACTATTTCTGCACCAGGTGAAAAGACCCCTTCCTCCTAGCAGTCATAAAATAGGGAGGAGAGGAAAACTCTCTCTCCAGAGATTTATGAACAGCCTTTCACAAGCTTCCAGAGCTACGGGGCCTAAAGAAGTTATTTACATTGCGAGTGTCACTGAACACTCTGCTCTCCCAGCAGCCAGGACTGAAAAGGGGAAAGCTGCTGCTGCTTCTCAGCATCCACGGAAAGCTCCCACTTACCAGGCCACCAAGATGAGAATGGGAAGAGAAAGACGGAAGTGGAGCGTCTCCTCATCCCCACCCACCAGCAATGAGAAAACACATGAGACCTGTTCTCTTTCTCCTAGCTGCCCGGAGAAAGAGCAGGGAGAAGCAGAGGAGGGAATGATAAGGTAACGACTTGTCCACAAGTGAGCTAGCATGCGGCAAGTCAGGTTGTGAATGTACAACACTGTGAATCTATTACCTCACGTGTACACAAGTCCTGAGAGTGGCAGCTGACACTTGTTTGGAAAAAGACTCTACTGTCCCATAGATACTCAGCTGTTATAAATTGGCTTTGCTCCAATGGGCTCCATTGGCTCCAATGGAGCTCTGCTGCTTTATGCCAGCTGAAGATCTTGCCTATACATTTTAAACCCAGAGTAGAACCAAAAAAGGGCTTCTTGCAAGTTTCTTGGGCAATTCTATTAATGCATTCCATGACCACGTGAAATATATTTGCCACTTTTAAGAGAGAGGTCACTTAAAAAAAAAAAAAAAAAAAGGTCCAACAATAAAGGAAGCTTTTTTACCCCTAGCCTTCAGTTCTCCTTTCTGTCTTTGAAAAGGCTCATTATCCCCACACCGCAGGTTTCACTCCTGTTTCCCATGGTTCAGTCTTAGGGTGTAGAAACACCTTGTTCTGTCTCAAAATATCAGAAACAGCTTTCTGTATCAGCCTCCTGTAAAGGATTGAACTTCATATTATCCCTACCTCATGTGCACACATGCTCCCTTCTACTCCAGTTAGTAGCGGTGGGCCAGACGTTTTGGCCTCTTACCTGGGATGAGCAATAAATTGGTAATAAAACCCCATTCTTCCTCCCCCCCCCAAAACTAGAACTAAACCTGGATGAAGACTTTTTAGGGGGCGGGGGGGGGGGAGGGGGATGCAACTCTTTTCATTATTTTTCCAACTTTTGCTCCTCTTAGATCTGAGTGGGACCAAAGAGATAGAGTTAAATATTATGTGAGCACCTATTCCTGAAGCCATTTATAACCTGATCAGAAGCTGGAAGTATGAGAAATCCCACAAGAATACTCACTTTGAGGCTCTGAGCCTAACTGTGCACAACCAAGAGGTTTGATGAATATCTAATCTTTAGGGTGCCTAACTCTAGCAACTTGGGTATCTCTCCTTGTATTTCTATATTAGGCTGTCGTTATATGAATTCCCAGGATGGGCTGTAATATTCTCCCACATGTTTAAAAGTGGATGAAAACATTTTTTTACAGGTTATACCAGCTGTGCAGACGTTTTTCTCACTGCACAGTTCTAGCAGTTGGTACATTTATAAAAGTGAGAAACATTCAGAGAAGTAAAGCATTTGAAAGCCACACCTGAACTGAGTCAAGGGTGTTAAACAAAAGTAGCAAGAGCTGTGGAAAAATTCTCTTACGGTGAAATTCTCCTCTGTGCAGAGGGCCAACATAAGACCAGCTTGCCACTTAAATACCAAATAAACCCTCTTCTAAGGATTTAAATATGACTAAGAGGTGAATAGGTTGTGCTGGCCCTCAGCAGAGGGGTAATTTTTGCTCCTCGTGAGCAAGCTCTGCTTTGTTTAAACCTCTCCAAGTTCACAACCTTACCTGCTCCCATTGAAGTTGAAGGGAAAGCTCCTTCAACTTCAGTTGAGCAGAATCAAGTCACTATAGCATGAGGCAATACATCTAGTTGCATTTGTGCATATGAGAAAGCAAGAGAATGACTGTCCTTTCATAGGTTCCTTATGTATTTTAGAGTGGTTTACCATGCTTGCTAATTTAAGACCAGGTTGGTTATAACAGCTTTTGTTCAGGAATGGGGCCCTTCTTGCATGACTCTGTTGAGTGCCAATCACAACTACAGTTCCTGCAGCAGGGAGAGTGTAGAGTATCCTCCCTCAGTGCACACCAGGATTGCTGGAACAATTTGTATAGTGTGGTGATGAGCCATTGAACCAAACTATAAACCCTGTATGTGATGGGAAACCATTCAAGCCAGGGGGTGTGGCAGCACCCTGGGTTCCAGCACCTATGGTGCACGCTGCTGCAAAGGAACAAATATGAAGGGTGTGGTCTAAAGGATGATGCAACCTGCACACTCCCTCTGTATGTGGGGAACACTTGGGGAAGGAATGTACCTTATAGGCCCAGTTTGACGCTCAATGAGCCTGCTACATGAGATCTAGGTACATTAATGCCATGCTAATGATTCCCTTTTTGAGATTTCACATGGATACACTTATCCTGTTAAATAATACCATTGGCAAAACTACTGCTAAAGAATATACTGTACCTAAATACAATGCACCTTTAGGGATAACTAAGTATAGACGTAGAACTGTAATCATGCCTAAAACAATTCCATTTGGATGTTTATACTAAGTGCTACTGTGTTAAAACGAGGGAATGAATTACACTCACCTATTTTTTTTAATGTTTTTTTTCCCCCCAGTGTAAATCTATGTAGCTAAAGCTTCATGTTTATATTCAGGAAACTCGCCTGGTACCCAGGAAAAATAACATCCTTTGTTTAAAAAAGGAAATGGGATTTTGCCTGTTTGGCTGCCTTTGAATAGAACAGATTGCCTGTCTTTTCGAAGATTGCACACAGCCTAATGGGCTTTACATCAAAATTGTTTACCTTTTATTTTTTTTAAACCAATCTTGCCAATATTTTATGGATTGCATCATTTTGTAGGGGGTGTTGTTGTTTATTTTGCACAAATGTGGTTGTTTTTAGTTTTAAAGTTGTTGTTTTTATGTGACTTTAATAGTATTGATATTTTGCAATTAAAGGCTATGAATTATGTATACTGACACCGTTTGGCTAGATTTTTCTTCTCCCCTACTGGGCAGTAGGCTCCAGATATTAGCAGTTTCAGCATTTAGCTCAAATACTGATGATCCTGGGCCTTGTTGCTCTGGTTTATAGAATCTCTTCACGCATAGCTGCTGATGTAGTTCATCCAACGTATATAAAGACTACATGGGCCATTTTTCCTGCATATGGTCCACAGCAACCTTTCTCCATCTGGTACAGGTGTCCAAGCCATTTCAGATGGCTTCCTTCCAAATTCTGCTCAGATGTAAAGTCAAATTAGTCAAAGTCACCTCACTGATGGAATTCAGTTTCTTTTCCTTTCCTCTTTTTTTAACAATAGCATACAAACATAGGCGAAGATGAAAATAGGGATCATTGTAAAGATTCTGGTAGCAATTCTCTTACTTTGGGCTAGATTTATCAAGTGATTTAGGTGCCTGACTGCCCTAGCTACCTCCTTTCTCAATCACTATGGACACCACTACCATCCTACTCATCACTTATCCCTGTAACCAGGGTGTCATCTTCAACCTCAACTTCTCTCTAGAGCCTCAAACCCAGGCTATTCTTTGTGGGGAAAGTCTGCAGATCCATTACAATGGGTCTTACTCCTGATAGCAGCTTCTTGGGGCAGTAACCAGACTTGTCAATGAGACAGACTGGGCGCAGCCGTACACTTCAAGACCCAGCCAGCTAGCCAGTTTGAACCGCTTCCTGCAGCTGCTGGAAGCCTTTTCCAGGCCTCCTGCTCAGAGCAGCAGCAGCAACAACAAAAAAGCTTAAAAAAACCCAAACCAATCCACAAAAAGGATTCTAAGTGTTACTGGGCTGTTACTTAGTCTTGGGAGGACTGGAGGAGACTGTAGCAGGAAACTCCTTTCTGATACCAAGGTTGCAGCAGCTTCTAGCGTAATATGTCTGGGCAGGTCTCGCTGGTAATCAGAGTAATAGATAAGTTGGCAAAAAATGTCTGGGCTAACTGGACTTCACTTGCATTGTGATCATCCATGCCACAACTGCCAAGTTAACAGAACTCAGCTTCAAGAGTAGAGAACATCATTCAGGGAACAAGTCATTCAAGGATAATGGAAGAACAGACTTCAAACACGGCATCAGTTGGGAGAAGATAAGAGTAATTAGGCCCTAGGAACTATAACTCCAGTCCTGAATAGCCAAGATGAACTGGTGATGTCTTGCAACACTTTGGCAATGGCTTTTATCAACAAGGAAGGATGTACCAGGTCTTCAACCTGGTTACGAGCTTCTAATCTTCTCTGTTCCTGGACATGTATTAAAAAAGCAAGAGAGAGAGTGCTTTCTGTATGTTCAAGCACTACCCATAAAGATGGAATAATATCATAATGGCTGGTTAAGGAAGGAAAAATCCAGGAGATTGGAGTCTATAGACTAAGATCTTTTAATGGAATGTTGTCCCTGAGTTATCCAGTCAATGGACCTATCTGCCTCCAGGATCCAGAATAGGAACTGAAGACTTCTTCCAGAGGAAGAAATTAATAAGCTGCAGCTACAGTTATGCACTTTCTTCCATGGCCAAAAAGCATGACTTACTGTTTCTGGTCACAACATTCTCCAGGATGACAGCAAGAAGGCAGAAGTGAGCACTCTTCTGCGGGAGGGGCCTCACATCATCTAGGAAGGTCCTGGGTCTCAGATCCAATTCTGGTGGCAATGATCACTTGGTTATGCCACCTCTATAAGAAGGATCTGCTTCCAAGGACAAAATTCTGCACCCAAGCCCAGAAATTAAATCTAACTAGTTACACAATATGGAAGAGGTATCAACTAAAATAGGATATACAGATGTGTACATATAACACATCTCTTTTAGCCTTGAGAAAGTGTTTTACAAACAGGGCCTTCAAGGGCCTGATCTATATGTATAGCATAGCGTTAAGTTAGTGGCCTGGATGGATCCAGTCAATGCAAAGGCAAAGCATGCAAAAATAAAATTATTTAAAAAAAAAGTACTAATTCATTCTGAGCCATGGAAGCGCTAGCCTGATTGTTCATAGCCACATAAAAAGAGAGATGTAGAGCTGCTTCATGGTCATATTTTCCCCACTTTCCCTAGGTTTTAAAAATTAAATGTTCATTCTCTCCTTGATAATTTAAGTAAAAGTTGCTGAAACTCACTCCATATGTCCTCCACATTCAGATCCTTGAGTTCTTCAGTCCAGTCCACTACCCTAATTCCCCATTTTTAAAATCCACCATTTTGAAATCAAGAACCCTAATTGCAGATCTATTTTTCTTTATCCTTCTATTTTGTTCAAACTTAATTAGCTATTGATGACTTGAACCAAAATTGTACTCTACAAGCAGTTCTTCTATGAGGTCCTCACTATTCACTAATTCCAAATCTAAAATGGCATTACTTGTTGGTTTGGCAACTGTTCGGTGAAGAAATCTGTCCGCTATCACATCCAAGAAAATCTGGGCCCAACTATTATAAGTAGCACTTGTCCTCCAATCTATATCTGGGAAGTTAGTGTCTCCCATAATCACACTATTCCCAGTAGTATTTATTTCACTGAAAATGTTAAAGAAGTTTCTATCCATATCCAAATCAGATGCTGAGTGCCAAGCACTATACCAGGGGAATCTCTGGAAGCTTTCTTTCCCAAAGTGATTTTGACCCAAACAGACTCTGTTCCGTCCATTCCATCACTGCTAATTGCTTTACAGTCTACCTCATTTTTAATGTACAATGCTACTCCTCCACCTTTACCTTTATTTACTTTCCTGAACAGCGCATAGATTTAAAAAGAGTACTCATTTATTCTTTGTTTTCCATCCCTAGTGATAACACTAGTTTTGGACATTCCATTCTAATGGATCTGTGAAGAAGAATAGGAAAACTTATCTTGCCTGAAAATTTCCTTTCTTTTAGTATAAAAGTCTTCTGTTCCAACCCTCCAGCATGAGGACCAGGGTTCTGAGGGAGGCCTAAACTGTCACACCCTCCTCCGTTTTCTTTGTGGGCACTATATATATATATATATATATATATATAAAAAAAAAATATTTCCTTGGAGTGGATTTTCAAGTTGCTCTGAAACAGCAAATGTTTGTGAATTTTTTTTTTCTATTAACACATGAATTCAACTTTAAAGAGAGCTCAACAAAGCGGCTTTGTAGAGCTATCTCAAACTGGCTAGTTGACTGGGTCTTCAGGGGTGTGACCACTCCCAGCCTGCCATAATTGGCAAATCTGGTTACTGCCCCTAAGAAGTTGCATGCAGGAGTAAGACCCACTGTAATGGACCTGTGGTTTTTCCTGCTAGAAAAAACAAAAATTGATAAGGTAAGATAAAGTTTTCTATATCCAAATATAGATTGCAGTTTTTTTCCGAAAAACATCTTTCAGAAACAGTCTTGCCTATCCAACCACACTGTTAAACTCTCATCCAGGCTTTCATCTTGTGTCTCAATTGCTACGACATCCTTTTCTCTGATCTTGACAGATTTAACCCATGCATATCTATTCAGAACGCAGCTGCAAAGATCATTCTCCTTGCCCATTACTTTGACCATGCCTTTTTCTTTTGAATCCCTCTGCCGCTCGCCCTTCACTGTCACATCAAACATAAGCTGCTTGGCTTCACCTTCATGGCCTATCCCTACCCTACTATCTTCTCTTATTCACTATCAAGACGTCAGCTTTCACATCCAATCAGCCCATGATGCCAGCCTTCATCAAAACAAGCACCTTTGTGCTTTCCCTTTGCTGCCCCTCACAGTAGGGAGGAGCTTGCCATAAACATCCACAAAATGAATGCATTGGCCTCCTTCAAAACCCTCCTTAAAACTTTACTTTTCCATGATTCCTATAACAAGCTTGACAATGGTTAGGCTGTTGGTATACTGAGACCATTGTGTACTATGCTGACCAATATTGTCTCATTGTTTCCTTGTACTCCCCCGTGTGTGTTTGTTGCTTTTCTTATACTTCGATTATAAGCTCCTTGGGGCAGGGACTGTGCTTTTTTGTTTTGTACAGCACCTTGCACAATGTGATCCTGATCCATGACTAGTGCTACAGTAATCTACTAATAATATAACATAAAGTAAACATCAGTAACTCCATTTACTCCAAGGCTGGTGCAAATGAAAGCAGAACTTGACCCAGATAAAATCACTAATTGTTGCAGTCTCAGAAACTGTCATTCTAGAACAGAGAAATGTTACTCATGTGGTCAGCTCTTTTAGCTGTGTTGTCGGCAGTGCTTGAATTTACTATTCAGCATGTGAGCTCACAGGCAGACTTGGAATGTTTGATATGTTCTAAAGCATTTTGGTGATCAACCACCTTTATACCGATGATAAAAAATAGCAACAATGTTATAACTATAGCTGTTTGTATAATCTGGAATGTAATGAAATTCATCCCACTGCAGAAAGCCCAGACAGGTAAATCCAGCTTAAGTATTCAAAAAGAAGATTTCAGATCGGTGCACAGGCCTTGTGCTAGTTCTCTGAATTTCACGTTTAGTTGCTGTTATTTTGACAATACATTTTCCTGTTTGCTTTGTGATGGGACAATTTGTATTAAAAACCAGAAAATCTGTTGATGGGATGAGCCTCTCCATTTTTACTTCTAATATTTCCACATCCGGGATGTATTTTTGAAGCTTAGCCTGGCAGTATAGTGGTCTCTTATTTTGCTCCAAACGCTGCTTCAGGAGATTTCAATGCTAGCTGTTAATTGTACTAATCTTTTAGGTAGATGAAAAAAATACACACTTTTTTTTTTTATCAGACGCTTTCTAAATTTCCAAATTTCCAAATTCAGTTGGACATTATACGGTAATCTTGTTCTAGGCATATACTCGTTCATTAGCCTGCTCATTTATAAGCCGACCCCCCAAGATGGTTAGGTAAAAATAGCAAAAACTGTATGACCCNCTCGTTCATTAGCCCGCTCATTTATAAGCCGACCCCCCAAGATGGTTAGGTAAAAATAGCAAAAACTGTATGACCCTATATTTCAGGGGTTGACAAACTTTGGCTCCCGGCCGTCAGGGTAAGCAGCTGGCCGGTCTGGACGTTTTGTTTACTTGGAGCGTCTGCAGGCATGGAGCCCCTCAGCTCCCTGTGGCCGCGGTTTGCTGTTCCCAGCCAATGGAGCTGAGGGAAGTGGCACGCCTGCAGACGCTCCAGGTAAACAAAACGACAATGTATTAGATATTCAATTCAATGACTCCATAGGGTTTAAAATCATCAAATTTTGGTGTAGACCCATTTATAAGCCGACCCCTGCTCTTTGATGCGTCACTTTTTTACCAAAAATATTCAGCTTATGAACGAGTATATATGGTAATTCTTTTTATTGCAGTGGAGAGTTTTGTATTTAAAGTGACCGACCTGAACTTTATTCTTGATCATGCTTCCTAGCCAATTTATTAGAATAACACTTCCCACTACAAGTGCTAGAAATTAGTGATAAAGTCACAATTAATAATAATTAGATAAATTCAGGGCTTGGTTCCTCTACCCTTAATAGCATAAGAATAACTTTATTCAGTAAGTAGCCGAACTGAAACCCATGAGACTAGCATTGAGACTAGAATAGCAATAGCAGTGAAGCCCTGGGCAACCTCGCCCAGGACCTTAGGTATGTACTCAACAGATTAGCTGGTATTGCTGCGGCATCTCTGCTATTGTTGTTCAAGCTAGCTTGATCAAAGATAGCTCTGGTACGTCTATTTGTACTGCAGTCTGTCCTCTGATTGCAATGTAGACATACACTAAGGGTGGCAAAGTCCGGCCCTTCATCTCTTTTTCTGCCTGTGAGTTTCACAAGCAGATTGTGAAGCCCTCACACTTATTCGTTATCCAAAAATATTTGACTAGTGTCTTTCTGACTTTTACTTTGAGTATTGACTAGGTGTTTGAAATTCCAGATGTTGCTTAATTGAGATTGGTCACATGAGTAATATGATATTGCGTCCGTTCTGTGATTAGCTGAAAGTGCAAGTACATAATGTATGTATTTTATTTCTACAAATACTTGCACAACTGGATATTCACTCTCAGACATTTGTGCCAATCAATCACAAAAGCTCAAGAATTTGTGGAAAGAAAAAACAAAAAGGAACCAAGTGAATTCATTTACAAATTCAAAGAAATATTCATGGGAAAATATTGTATTTTTCCCTTATCTCTATGTAGACATACGTTGACAATCTTTTATGTTCTTCCAGGCATGTGAGCCTTCATATTTCCTGCTAGTATGAACTGAGTTTACTCAGGTACACTGATTAATTATATCAAGATGATCAAATCCCTTTTGTATCAATCTAACTAGGTGGGGTCACTTTATTGGTCTATTTGTGAATTAAATTGTTTTCCAAGATGAGTGGAGGCAGCATGTGCTAATATTCAAAAGTAACTTAAAGGCTTTGCTAGTGTTGCCATCTTTACTTTATTCATCTCCAAGGAACCTTGCTACAAATGGGTTTAGATTCTGTATTTACTTGGTACCTCAGTACAGAGAGCAGAAGATTGCTGGTTTGACCTTGTCAATGGAATGATAAATAGCTAACTAAAGATTGTTGGAGCTACACACTCCTAGACCCCTACTCTATATTTTTTAATATACTGAAAAATGTGACCATGATTTCACAATAGGTATTTACAATAAGAAATTGGATCAATTTGCTTTTTTCATTTTAAAGGAGACACACTATTGCTCTGTACAGTAGCTGCTTTAGGAATGGTGGATGTATGTGTTATTAAACATGCCTTTCTGCTGAGCGGAATAGCTAAGGAATTCCCAGGCCTCCTAGACCTGAATTTCTAGATAACATGAAACAAACAAAATCTAATCCTAGCAGCCATTTTGATCCATTAACTTCTTATAAAACCAATGATCCAAATGCAGCCAGAAGAAAGGAAGATTCTGGTCCAATTTCAGCAATGATGCAAATAGTGGTGTAAGTTGCACTTTGTGTTTAAAGGGGGGGAAATGATGAATTTATATAAATTCAGCCTCCAAGTATAAATTACATGCAGAAGGGGTTTGTGTGTTTGGGAGGAAGTGGGTGGAATGTAACAGAAAATGAAACCAACAGGAAGGTGTAGAAGCTCCCTTCCTACACCTGCCCCCAACAAACATGTGCATGCATATACACTCATTGACTTGAACACACTTCTTATCTTATCCCCTCACCATCTTCTACAGCGCCACAAAGGTAAATTCAGATTGGAGTTAGCAGGTGTAACTGTGAGGGAGAAACCTGACAGGTAAAAATATTTGAGAGAGGAAATTAAACATTCTCTTGCAGTGCTAGATGGCTCTGGGGTGGTCAATACAATGTTCGTTGTAGTAGCTGAAATAACAGTCCCTCTCTAAATGGCTCTGGGGTGACTGCAGTTGGAATATTTTGCATTCAGTTCTGACTAACACATTTCCAGAAAGATGCTGACAAATCAGAGAATGTCCTGTGAAAGGCAACATAAATTATCAGGGTCTTCTTCATGAGGAGAGCTTAAAAGAGTTAAATGGGCATAGTTTGTTTTAAAAATAAAGGATAAACATAAACAAATATTTGAACTGTTTTAATACCAAGAAGAGAGGGATTATATAGTATGATACATAGAAGTATTACAAGAAGGGGATAAGTTTTAACCTCCTTAGAAGGAAAAATTAGGCAAAATGTCAGGAAAAATTTGATAAAATGATGTTTCTGTCTGGTGTTGCCTTTCATGGGTGGTCCCTGTCACCTCCTAGCCAGTCTCAGCACCTCTGAAAGCTACAGGAGTTTAATCAAAGCAGTCTCCCTAATAACAGAGGGCTGCCATTGACTGGTTTCCAGGGGTGTGGCACTCTTTATTAAACATACATACAACACTATGACCACACACACATTAACAACTTTAATGGTTTTTTCCTTTGTTTCTTCCCCTTTGTCTTTCTGGTTAGGATCTTTACACTTCATGTGTCCCTTTGATCATCAGAAATAGTAATAATGTTCAGTGGAGATGTTTGTTAATTTAATATTCCTTATTTATCAATACATTACAAAAGATATTAGTGTGTGCTATCCTATTATGGTCAGGCACAGCCCATGTTTTAATCTGCTGACAATGAATATACTTCATTTATATTGACAGACTCTTGTTCCCATACAACATGACAAGGAGTTGCAATTTCAAGGAATCTGCTCACTTTCACATTCAAACTTTTTTTGTACAATCTACAAAAAGAGAGACTTCTGTTGTTTTGTCAAAGCTCTGACATAAACAATAATCAACATAGCATCAGAATATAAAAGAAACCAAATTGGTTCTGCATTTAAAAGAGGCTAAGGTGTTTATTGAATTATGAAGAGAGAGCTCATTATTTTCAAGTTTACACAAACAAGTCTCAATTATCACCTACTATATATCCAAGTTTTAATTCTCAATTGAAAACACATGGCTATCTCATTCAAGTGGTGCTAAAAGAAAAAGAAATAAAAAAATAGTAAGTCATCGAAATGGAAAATAATTTCATAATTTTAAAGCCAGTCATTCTTTTTTCGAACTGTGTAGCTTTATTTTTAACATATACTTGCTACACTTTAAAATGTGCATCCCATTTTGTTGACCATCCCTGAGTTATTTGACTCTTTAAAAACAGGTAAGTTGGAAAAGATGCTGATATGAAGGCATTTGATGATCCTGTTGGTCACATATTTCCATACCTTGAATCAGCCATTCATGGTATTTTGAAAGGACTATAGGAAAATACTGACCTAAGCAGATAAGGGGGCGGGGAAAGGAAGCAAAAATATTGAATAGTTTTGCAGTGCCAGATAAGTCAGCGTCAGAGGAGTTAACTTTTTAAACAATCTACCCATCTTGAAATGCAGAAAGAAAAATCACCTTTAGAATTAGCAGTGAAAAGCGTGGCATGCTGTTTAAACTATCTTCTCTCTTACCTGGTTAAAACCAGCAGCACTTTCCATGAACAAACTGTATCTGTATTTGCATACCTGAAAAGCACACGTTTAAGTCTAAACATTAAAAACTAACTACTCCAGGCTCAAAATAATAAACTGAATCCTGACACACAGTATGTAGAAAAATAGCTGCTTCTCGTTTGCAGAAATGTCATATGTCACTGTTCAAAAGGAACCTACAAGATGGCTTCAAGATAATGCATATCCTTCTGAGCAATGGGAGGAAGTCAACAAAGGTTGGTTTTCTTTCGGAAGACTTCAGGAGTTACTGGTGATGGAGAGGAGTATTGTTACTGTCAGAACTCTGTTTAATCTGGACACTGATTAGCCTGTCATGAGAAACTAATATGAAAAAAAAATTCATTCTGCAAAACTGTCTTATCCCAACTTGATAAAGTAAAAGCTAGTGATCATGAAACTTAAAGGCATGTAGTCTCTGCTGCTTCTCTCATAGAAAAATAAAATTCTACAGCTTTAGGGCTGGTTTACACTAACGCTGTAAATCTATCTAAATTACACTAGTTCAGTTACATAAGTTACGTTAACTGAAGTTGATGTAACTTAAGGTGACTTACAGCAGAATCTACACCATGTTATGTTGATGGGAGATGGTCTCCTGTCGACATAGCTTCTGCCTCTTGGAGAAGTGCAGTACAGATGTTGACAGGAGAGTGCTCTGCCAGACCCGCTAAATGGACACAGCTGCACTGATCGCAACGGTGCAAATGTAGCTGCTAGTGTAGACTTAGCCTTAGTTTGTGGGCATACTCCCATTGAGGTTTTTCTCAATTTTCAAAACCTAAAATTGCATTTAAGGGACCATAATGCAATAAAGAAGACCACTGTCAAACTACCTGTAGATAAGAGGCTGGCTGAGTGTTTGGTGCTCAAACCTAGTACTTGTAAAGAAAAATATAAAATTAATAATAATAAATTGACAAATGACAGAGAAATGATGATCCTGGTTCAACTTACAGTCAATGGGTAATCATCAGACCATGAGGAGGTCATAAATTTAAAAGGCAGTTAATCATTCCCCAGATTTTTGCAACAAATCAATATCAGGTTTACTTTTGTAATAAAGAAAATTGCAGGCATTGATTCCGTTGAAATTCTCGCTCTGAACTTTGTGATGCGCAATAGGCTTAATGCTTTGTTCATCTTATGTATCACTATTTTTTACATAAAGAACACCTAAAAAACCCCTGCTTTATAAGGATCAGTTTAAACATGAGAATCCTCTACTTTATAAATTAGTGTATTGTCAGCATACCACTAATAAGCACTAGAAGGACACGTTAAAAAAATGTAAGAAATTATATAATTCTGCAGGTATTCACTTCACGTTGCACTTGTGCATGTATTATAGAAGTGCACTGATTACACACTGCTATAGTAAGGATTGCTTAACCTCTTCTATACTAACCCCCTGTTTGTTTGTTTGTTTTTTCCAGTCACTCAGAGCTTTTTGCAACTTTTACCCTTTGGTAGATATTTTCCAGGCTTGGTCTCTTAAAATTTTGGTTTGTTTTTTGGAAAGTTGGAACAACAGTTTTTGTTCTATTTTTAAGCATGAAAACAGTAAAATAAATAAAAAAATTTGGTTATAAAATACTTTTTTTTTTTTACTAGTTCTATTGCTGCTCAAAACCATAGGTTTTAAAATTGACATTTGCTAAGGGAATTACCTTCGTTGAGGAGCAGCACACAGTTTTCTTCCAGACAAAATGTTTTTGATTTGACTGGGCTTTGGATAGTCAGAAATAGCATGGGATGTGATTTTCAAAAGTGCTTATAATTGGTTTAACTCTTCTATTGAAATTACTGGTAAAACTCCCATTGATTACAACAGGAGCAAATTTAACCCATTACTGAGTGCATTTAAGAGTCCCACCCCTCTTGTATATATGCAGCAGCTGTAATTATAATTTAAAATGCTTTAAAGCAACAGATAATCGCATTTGACAACAGAATTTACTTTGCTTCAGAAAAAGTCAAAATTTCAAAGAAAATAAAGCTCTGAACAAATTGAAACATCTTTGACATATCTTCATCTATAGTGGCGATGCCTACTGTCTTCCACAGCAATAAGAGAAAGATACGTTGAAGCGTGCTACCCTGGGTTATATATCATAAAAAGAGACAGTGCTTTTGTTTTACTGCAGGCTGATCTAATATCATACTGCAAAGCTGTTTGCTGTGTCACAGCATATAGGAACTTTAATCTGCTGCCACTGTACCTGTTTCTTCGGTCCTCTCTGTTCCAGACACTATTTTTGTCTGTCTGTCTTGTATACTGTCGATACCTTATTAATGTGAAATGGGGGAGGGAGGGAAAACACAGTAAAATGGAGAACATTGTAGATGAGAGGCAAGGTAGGTGAGGAAATATCTTTTATTGGACCAACTTCAGTTGGTGAGAGAAACAAGCTTTCAAGCTTACAGGAAGAAGAGCTCTATGTAACCCGAAACCTTGTCTCTCTCACAGTAGAAGTTGGTCCAATAAAAGATATTGCCTCACCCATTTTGTGTGTCTAATATCCTGGGACCAACATGGCTGCTACAACACGACATGCAACATTGTAGATGGACAGACATCCTCTAATCAATTGCTATAAAAACTGGGGATATCCAGAATTTCATACTACACTGTCAGACTGGAAAATACATTTTTTGCAGTATATGTCCTGAGAATTGAAAATCTCTGCTCAGTAAGGCAAAAGTAACATTGAAATATGATGTGAAGATAATCCACAGTTGTCATGCGACTCCATGGAGTACATCAGAAGCATGCTTTGTCATTGCACATCAGAAACAGTTGTAAATAGCAGTATAGTGATTGAGTGGATGTGTGTTGTTTTATTTACCTGTCCCAAATGTTGTTGTGACATGTTCTTGTAATGGCTTGATTCACCTTGATAAGCATATAAATTTGTTGTGTATTTTTCAAAAGGGGCCTATTCACTTACCCTCATACTAGACTGAAATGCAATAAAAATTGCCTCCAGAGTCCAAAACTGCTAAATCAATTTTGAAAAGAGATATCATAGCTTGATTGACATTAGCAGTCACCTTAATCAGTTTGCAATACAGAAAAAGGATCAGCTCCAGCCCTGCCTCCTGTTCACTGACTAATAGGTTTGTAGCTGAAAAGTGGAAAAGGATAATGGGATCCTTCTATCTTCTTGCCAGCTTTTTAGTCATTAAACTGTTTGTATTACTACTCAATGTGGATGCTGCTTACCGAAGCAGCAGTTTGTGTGTGTGTCAGGGGTGGAGAGGAGGGGGGGAGAGGGAGGGTGTTGTATAAGTAACTCAGGATCAGTCTTTGAGTTCTGCACAGGCAGTGAAGCTCATCGACTGAGGGAAGAAAAGGCCTTGTATCACTACCTAACAACACTCTTGTCTGGCCTTCCATCTCACGTCTCTAGTACTGCAACATCCTTCTCTCTGGCCTTGGAAAATGCAATCTTGCCCTGCTCATATCCATTCAGAATGCTTCTGCTAAAATTGTTTTCCTAGCCCATTCCTTTGATCATGTCACCACTGTTTTGCATCCCTCCACTGGTTCCCTCTTCTCTACCACAGCAAACATAAGCTCTTTGCATTCAGTTTTAAAGCCCTTCGTGGTCTACAACCTCCACCCTACCTATCATCTACCACTGAACATTGAGCTGTCAGCTCCTGCCTATGATTGGCCCGTGATGCCCCCTTGTTAAATTTTCAAACAAGCACTTTTGTGCTTTCTCCTATGCTGCCCGACGTGTCTGGGAGGTGCTCCTCGTAAACATCCATAAAACTACCTCCTTATCTACCTTCAAATTCCTCCTCACAACTCTCTTGTGTTGTGACACCTACAAAAAACTTGATAACATGCTGCTGATGTGCTGAGACCCCTGCCTAATACGCCGACCCGAATTGTCTTTTTGTACTCTCCCGTTTGTCTCTCTCCATTCGTTGTCTCTTGTCTTATACTTAGATTGAAAGCTCCCCCGGACAGGCACTGTTGTTTTGTTCTGTTTGTACAGCACTTAGCACAGTGAGGTCACTGGTCCATGACTAGGGATTCTTGGTGCTATGGTGATACAAATAATAATGAGGACCACCTTTGTTGGGTTCCAAAGGGATTCTCAATAATTCATGCTTGTGCAAAAAACCTATGCATCCCTCAAATCCCACAGAAGCCTTGCTTTGAGGTCTCACATGGGACTTGGTAGTGCATAGGGATTTTTCTTGCTATCTGCACAGGGATGACCCTGAGGGCCTGATTCCAAAATCCATTGAGTCAATGGGAGTATTAGTATTTCATTCCACTTCAAAATATTTTGGATCAGGCCCCAAATACTAGAATGACTTTGATGTGATGCTTCATGAATCAAAGTTTTAAAGCGGAAGAAAGTGTACGCATGCAGAGGAGTTGCAGTTACCATAGTATTCATGTACCATCCGAAAATTGTAACAGCAAAAATCGAGTATGTAGGTGCAAAAAGGATAGGGGCATAAAAGTAAATGTCTTTTAACTGAAAGGGTACAAAGGAATAGGTAATACTGTACTATATTTTAAAATGTCATGCTGTGGTGAAAATGTTTGGGTTGATTTCTGAGCTCACAGAAAATAAGGCATCATTGACTAGCACACTTTTTTCCTCCAAAAATAATTTATTAGTTTTCTATAAATGTGATTGAAAAATATCCAGCAGCACCAAAATGTTATGCATTCTTCCCTTCTTGGACATGGTATGTTACATGCGTGTAATGCTTTCCTTGTGAACGCTTTGAATGTTTAGATCCTTCAGTTAAATAAGTCCACAGGAAGTGATAGAGCCTGTGGTATAAATTATAATGAATATGGACTCCCTTTGAGATGCAAAATAATCATCATCACAGGCCTTTTAAGAGAAGATGTCAGAAGTTTCAAATCACAAGAGATTCATCCTTTTCTGTCAAGTAAGAACAATGCTATTTGAATCGGTTGAAGGAGGCTCTCGATATGGGAAGGGAAACATTGGAAAATGTTATTTAACTATTGTGCAAGCCCACCAGGGAAAACAGACTTCTACCAAGAATAATTTTTACCAGATATCTCTCAAATCCTTTCTTCCATCCCACAGACTGTTAAGAAGTAAGGAGAAAAGAGGATTGACTACAAGGTGATTTAGGTCTTCTGTTTGACACCATGCATTTTTCATTCAACCAAATAAGTAATGAAGTACCCTGCAGCAGATTTTTCCATATCACATTTTGATATATAAAGATGGCAGTGATACTATTGTTGCTTTCTTTGCATTGAGGCTGCCAAAAAGAGAAACCAAATAGTCTATCCCTTTCAGTTCTTAGCAGCAAAACTCTCCAACACACACATGCTTCTACTCAAACAGAAGTAAAAGTCCCATCTTGATTATTAATATTGAAAACTCTTTCTGAGTGAGTTAAACCATTAATTATAGTGACAGGATTTCTTCTCCCAGTGGCTTCTATCTGATTAATCATAAAATACAGAATGTGGGATTGCTCAAAAACAAACAAAAACAAAAAACCCAAATCATTGCAAGTGAAAACATGTAATTTGTGTGAACCATTGATAGAAAGCACAAGCTGCATGGAGTTTCTTTTCATCTATCCATTTCTCTTCCTATGGGCTGTTGCATATCCCTTAATCCTTTTAAGGTCTGATATCCACACCCAATACTAGAGTTTTAAGTTCATCCTTTTTATGATACTTCAAAAGCTACTCAACACAATTTGGTTTGATTTATGTCTGGCAGTATTTTGAGAGTATGTACCAAAGGGACTGCCAAGAGATAATCACAGGAATTAAGAGTATATGTGGTCTTATTTCAGTTGAGCTGCCAATACAGGAATCACCAGTGAGTGGAGTGTTTGTTTGGGACTTGGGGAACAAATATTATATTTTATAGGGAATTTGAGATCTTAGAATGGACAGTTTTTTCACAGTGCTTACTTCACAAATTATATAATTATGCCTTCAATCTGAAAGATTTGTCTGGTGATTTTTTGTTGTTTAACATATGTGCTTTTTGCAGTAACAGAGAAACTGACTAGAATTTGTTCATCGTTTTAAAGCGATAATGTCAGGACTAGAACATAAAATTGTAGACTCACAGCAGCTGTGACCTACTTTGCAGATGAACATATGTACAGCCCACAGTTCCTTGCACTTGGTTTGTCTGCTCCATTCATGGGAGGAGTCTGAGTAGAGAGCAGGAGTATTAAATATTTCAGTACCGGTTTGGTAGAGTAGATAAGACCATGAAGAAACACTGTGATATTAAGTTTGTGACAAACCAGCATTTGCTGGTCCATAAGGTGGTGATTGAACTGTACCCTTTATTTTGTTTCAGGGGGTATTGGAAGTAAATCAAACTCTCAGGTTCACTTGGAGGTATGGCCTAGACAAACTTAACCTTCAGGAAGAGAAATTATTTCCTCATCCCTAATAATTCCACTCTTCTCAGAAATACCATCATTGGAAGGTGGTTGGAGGTGACAAAATCAGTCCCTTGAGAACTAGATTCTGCCTGGTCCTTACATGGGTGCATAGTGTAGGGAGAACTAAGGATGCTCTCCCCAACCCCATGTGCACAACCATATAACTGCCAGATAGAAGTAAGAGCTTGTGTTTTCTGCTCCCCCTTTACTTTCCTTGAGGAAAGGAGGGGGTCATGTTAGCTCAAAGGGGCGGGGGAGAGAAGTGGAGGAGCTACTCACCAGTTCCTGATTCCCAGTCCTGTGCTCTGTCAATGAAACTGCCCCTCTTCCTCCTTATTAGTATGTGATTGCATAAATAATAAAAATTTTAAAATCACTTTGACAATTTTGTTTTCATTTGTCTATATATATTTAATTTATTTTTATTCAATTTTTACATGGTTACAAAGCCAAACCAGGGGGAACTTGCTAGCTTAGGGGATTTTTAATGGGATATTGAGTTTTTAACCACTTAGTGACCAGTGTGAATGTTATCTAGCTTGTAACGGAAGGAATCCTTCTTCTCTGGTTGTTTGGTGACATATATGAAATGAGTCAGTGGCCTTGAGTGGGTGTTCCCATCCCATAAAAGCACCCTCACAAATGGCACATGTGTTGGAAGTTTCAGGCAAGGGATCAAGGCTAAATAGGTTGGAGAAATGGTCCTGACAGAACAGAGTTGAGGAACATTGACAGGACAGCACTGGAAAATACATACTGCTGCTGACTGTCCTGTGTTTAATCTTTGAATACAGTGTGTCAATCTTGCACCTGCTACAGCACTAACTGCCAAAGCCAGCTCCATTCCAGTGCCAAAGAGGGTCTAACAGCACTGTAAACAGTGTTGTTTTGATGCCCAAGATGGGGAGAGGTTGACTGTTGGGGGATGGATCTACACAGGGGTGTATACTCCCTATGTAATGCAGCACCTGGTTGCTTCATATATCTACCTGACAAGACATAGAGGACAGGACCTGGATGAGCTAGGGGCTAAAGGCTCTGCTGCTACATAGTTCCACCCATCGTTTTTCTTTCCCCTCTCACAAAGGCTTGTGGAGTCTATTGGTTGGAGCAGTTTCCACAGCGGTTCTGGATGAAGGGGTCTCCTACCTTCTCTGCATCTGCCCATTACCTTTCCTGGCTACTCAGCATGGGCAGTGGGCTCGGATTTGGGGTCTTCAAAATGTAAATTGAAAAATACCTATACACACCCACTGAAAGTACAATATGCCATCCAGGCCCTCTCAGAAGTCCAGAGAGGCCTGGGCCACTTCCAGCTTTTGAGGCCCCTAGCCATAATAAAAATGACAAATGATGACACATTATCTTATCTTTTGCCATCAGAACCAATATTTTTATTAATATTTATGAACATTTTTAACTCTTTAATATGACAAAATCTATATCAGTTAACAAAAAAAATTGTCTTTTACCAAATCACATCTCTTATTTGCTTAAATTTGCAGCTCTAAGCTGAGAGACTCACATTTTAGTCTGATAGGGATGTGCATAAAAACAAGTTGTGAAACTTATCAAATGCCAAAAAATTGACAAGTGTCTACATTTGAGGCCCCCTTTGAGCTTGAGGCCCAGGCCAAATGGCCCTCCTGNCCTGGTTCCATCACAAGTTAGTAGCTTCAATGCAGGGATCACTGGGTGAAATTCTGTGGCATGCAGGGCAAACTAGAGAACTGTAATGGATTCTTCTGACCATAAAATCTATGAACTGATCAATAAAAATAGGCCTGTTACTAGTGATATACAAAACACAACTGATCGCTTTCACATTGTACTATTTGGGGATCTTTATAATCAGATGGTTCATAGATTGTAAGGCCATAAGTGACTACTGTGATCATACATTCAGCCCTTCTGTACAACACAGGCAATAGACTTTCTCCAGTATAATTCCTGTTTGAACTAGAATATAGCCTTTTAAAAAATCCAATCTTAATTTAAAAATTACCAGTAATGGAGGCTCTATCACAACCCTTAGTAATTTGTTCCAATGGTTAAGTACTGTCACTGTTAAAAATACACACCTTATTTCTAGTCTGAATTTGTCTAGCTGCAACTTCCCGCCATTGGATCTTGCAATATCTTTGTCTGCCAGATTGAAGAGCCCATTATCAAATATTTGTTCCCTGTGTAAGTACTTATAAAGTGTGATCAAGCCTCCCTTTAACTTTCTCTTTATTAAGATAGACTCAAGGAGCTCAATCTATTTATCTTTATAAGACATGTTTTCCAATTCTTTAATCATTATTTAAATTTAATATATGGAGATATACCAATCTCCTAGAGCTGGAAGGGACCCCGAAGGGTCATCGAGTCCAGCCCCCTGCCTTCACTAGCAGGACCAATTTTGCCCCAGATCCCTAAGTGGCCCCCTCAAGGATTGAACTCACAACCCTGGGTTTAGCAGGCCAATGCTCAAACCACTGAGCTATCCCTCCCCCAAATTATCATTTGGTACTTGGACTCCTGAGTATTTGTCAGTTTTGTCCACCTCTTCCAAGGAGCCAGGGACTCTTCTCCCCCTACCCCCTTGCTGTTCAGTGCTGTGATGGGGGTTCTTGAGTGCTATTTTAATGTTAACAGTAAATTAATAATTAATAAAGATGATTATTATGCAAATATTAACCTCCACAAGACACCCTGCCTCAAATCCCTGCAGGATACAATGCTCACGTTCCATCATCTCAGCTCAAACTATATTCTGGAGTGGGATGATCATCAGTGTTATTTTCTGCCTGCTGCTATGGCTCAGTTTAATCTTTATATCCATCCTACATCTGCAGTGTGATAGTAAATCACCTTTGGCTAGGTTGCCCATAATTGACCTACCCACTTTTAGTCAACCAGAAAGTTCTTCCTATTAAAACAAAGTGACATCAAGAAGGAAGGATTATCTAGTAGTTAGAGGACTGGACTAGGCCTCTGGAGACCTGGGTTCAGTTCCTTGCTAAGCCATAGATTTCCTGTGTGACTGTGAGCAAGTCACTTAATCTACTCTGAGCCTCAATTCTCACCTATAAAATAGGGATAATATTTGTAGTATCTTACTGATGAGCAGACCAGTTTCAAGATAAACTCTTTAGAATGAACAGGAACTATGTGCAGAAATGAGGTGACAAATCTTTTACGCTGAGTGTAGCTGCCACCTGTGTCTGCCCTGTCCTGGACTTCCTTGTATCTGCCCCCAACAGGAAGTCTGTGCCAGGAAACCAAAGACTGCATCTAGAATGTACAGGAAGTTGGCATCTCTACACTTCTTGGAGGACCTATTCTATAACACATCTTCTCCTTTTTAGATTCCTTTTTAAATGTGACTGAACTAAAATACTATTAAATTAAACTATCTAACCATTACAAATACACTGACAACTTTTCAGTTTGCTTAAACACAACACTGACATGTCTCAATCGGTCTCTTAGGGTATTTCAGCAATCTTCCCAATCTGCTGAATCCTCTTGAGTCAAATCCTTCTCTAAGGTTCAGTCTCATGATCTATAACAGGGTCAGTTTGTGAATGGTTTTCAACTTGTATGTCTACTCACTTGGCTTGTCTCAGCCAAGTTGTCAGGTATCTTGAGCAGATGCTTACACTTCCTTCATAAGATTTTGCTTTCATCTGTGATCACGGAGTATGAGCAAGGTGACCCCTTTTTTATAACTGTGGCTTTGATGGGCCATCTTGACAAATTCTATCCAAGTCTTTGGGATTTAACTGTGGAAAAGGTTTTGGAAGTGATTTTGTCTGATTGTACTTTCACAGTCTTTTCCTCACTATCACAGGCTCCTTAGTCATTCCTTTGGTTTTGTCTCATATCTGTTAGGAGAGTCAGTTGTAGGGGAATTCAGCAGTTGACTTTTCCCATTGCAGCAGTATAGCTTTATGGTTGACTAGTGATAAATATGGTTCTTTTCTTTCATCCATTGCTATATGTACTGCACATTCAGCTTCACATTGGTTTGAAGATATATGGGACTAGAGGTCTCATGATGAAAGTCATACATGTTTAGCAAAGTCCAGGAATTCCCTATTCTTGAACTGTGATCATTGTCAGTTGTTATTGGTGTTGGAATTCCATGACATGCAAACACACATTTGTTGTGCCTGACAACTCTTGCTGCTGGGATACTTCTGGGAAACTGGTGAAGTAGTCCATTATAATCAGGTGATCTTGTCTTCCAAAGTTAACATATGAATTCCAGCTTTGTCCCACGGAATTACAAGTTGTTTGTATGGTATCATTGGTTATTTCCGATGGGAATCTATCAGAAGAACAGGTTCCACATCTGCTCATCATTGCTTTGAAATCACTATTCAAGTGTGGCCAGACTATAACTTCTGTAGCTCTCCTTTTTGATTTGGTCATTCCCAGGTGCCCTGTGTGCATTCATCACAATATTCTTCTTCTCATTACTGTAGGAACCACGATCTATGTTCCCTTTTAAGACCATGCCCAAGACTGCTGGATGCTTATTTTTATGGTAAAAATGGGCAAATGGGAATTGTTGGGGTTTTTTTCTCCTTTACTTGTATCACTGCTTGCATCTTTAGCTGTTTCTGTCTCCAGTTCATCCCATATGCCTGGAGATACAGTTAACAACACTCATCATGTTCATATATATGTTTACTGTTTGTTCCAGATCATCAAGTTGTGTATTTTCAGATGGACCATATACTCTTGAGCGGGGGTTCTCAAACTGGGGGTCGGGACCCCTCAGGGGGTCACGAGGTTATTACATGGGGGGTTGCAAGATGTCAGCCTCCACCTCAAACCCTGCTTTGCTTCTAGCATTTATAATGGTGTTAAATATATAAAAAAGTGTTTTTAATTTGGGGGTGGGGGTCGCACTCAGAGGCTTGCTATGTGAAAGGGGTCACCAGTACAAAAGTTTGAGAACCACTGCTCTTGAGAGCAGTAGCGGCGCCAGCTTTGGCGGCGCCCTAGGCGGCAGGTCCCGCCCCTGAAATCCCGCCCCCAACAGCGGCGGCGGAAGGTCCCGCCCCCAAATTTCTACGGGCGGCGGGGGCGCAGGCACCCCCAAAATAGCAGCGCCCTAGGCGACCGCCTAAGTCGCCTAATGGGAGCGCCGGCCCTGCTTGAGAGTATATCTGCCATTAACAAGTGGCATACAGGTTGGAACTGCAGGATCACATCATACCTTTGTGCATTCAAAAGTAGTCTCTGTATCCTTAGTAATGCTTCTCCAAGTCCCTTTTTGTGTGTTGCAATCAGTGGTTTGGGATCAGTTTCTGCTTTGAAGCTACAACCCATGGAGAAAGTCAGGAAATCTTTTAAGTCTGTATGCCAGACTTAGTCTGTTTTTCAGTTTGTACATACATCTTCTCTGCAGCTGTCAGAGCCCTAGTTCCATGACACTGTAAAAGTACTGCTTCCAGGCCACTTTTGAGGCATCTGTGGAGAGTTGGATGTCATTCAATGGGTCAAAATAATTGCAGCACTGGAGTTGATGTCACAATGTGTTTTAAATCAATGAACTTTCTTGTATACTTTGCATCCATGACCATTCACTGACTGTAAGGGAGCACGGACTCACCCCTGCGGCACCTCCTGCTGGTCGTCTCTGGGAATTAGCTCTCCCAGCATCCAGAGCGCCCTCTGCAGGCTGGTGATCCGTTTGCCACTTGGCCCCCGTGTCCCTCCCAGGACCCCGGGGCCCCTTTCTCTGGGTCTCCCCCTCCCAGGGGAACCCCCACCCACTATCCCCACCTTGCCTCAGTCGTAGGCTACTGCCAGTTACCAACTAGCCCCCGCGCCCTGGGGCAGACTGCAGTGTCAGCCACTCATCATAGGGCAGGTTGGGTTCGGACCTGCTGCCTTTGCCAGCCCGTGGGCTGCCCTCTGCAACCCTCAGTACCTGTTGGCCTTTGCTAGGCCGCAGCCTGGGGCTTTCCAGGCTAGAGCTCCCCGGCTCCTCTGCCTTTCCCCAGCCCTGCTCCACTGAGGTACCCTGTTCCTAGCTCCCTGCAGCCAGGTCCATCTCCCTCTGAATGCAGAGAGAGACTGAGTCCTTTTTCCTGGCTCCCAGCCTTTATAGGGCCAGCTGGGCCCTGATTAGGGTGTTGCCCGGCTGCGGCTGCTTCCCCAATCAGCCTAGCAGCTTTTAGAGCTGCAGCCCTTGTGAGGGCTGTTTTTAAGCCCTTCCAGGCAGGAGCGGGTGTCCACCCCACTACATTGACCTTGTGCAGATATTTTAAGTGAGTCATGCAAGATGTATAGTTAGGTGTGAATTTCGGACATAATTCAATGTATCTAGCAGCCTTTAAATTCCCCTTTAATCTTCTGATCTTGGCATGTTCAGATTCATCAAGTGAGGTTCCCTTGGAGATCAGTCTCTCTCCCAAGTATGTTATTTCCGTTGTTTGAAATTGACATTTGACTTTTTTCAGTTTAAGGTTATTAGATCTCACAATTTTCAGTGCTCTCCACAGGCATTCCTGATGTTCACTTGTACTCCCTACCCCTAAATTATTGTGTCATCAGTGCACATGTTCATACCTGCTAGACCCTCTAGCATCTGGCTTGTTGTACGGTGAAATATTTTAGGATCCGAACATATTCCGAAAAGCAGCCTTAGGAGTCAATATCTATCAAATAGTATGTTGAAAGTTCAGATCTTGGAGCTGTAGGGGATCTGCCAGAATACAACCAACATATCTAATTTGCTGAAGAATGTGTCTCATGCCATCTCNCAAGGGCTGTTTTTAAGCCCTTCCAGGCAGGAGCGGGTGTCCACCCCGCTACACTGACTTTGTGCAGGAGATATTTTAAGTGAGTCATGCAAGATGTATAGTTAGGTGTGAATTTCGGACATAATTCAATGTATCTAGCAGCCTTTAAATTCCCCTTTAATCTTCTGATCTTGGCATGTTCAGATTCATCAAGTGAGGTTCCCTTGGAGATCAGTCTCTCTCCCAAGTATGTTATTTCCGTTGTTTGAAATTGACATTTGACTTTTTTCAGTTTAAGGTTATTAGATCTCACAATTTTCAGTGCTCTCCACAGGCATTCCTGATGTTCACTTGTACTCCCTACCCCTAAATTATTGTGTCATCAGTGCACATGTTCATACCTGCTAGACCCTCTAGCATCTGGCTTGTTGTACGGTGAAATATTTTAGGATCCGAACATATTCCGAAAAGCAGCCTTAGGAGTCAATATCTATCAAATAGTATGTTGAAAGTTCAGATCTTGGAGCTGTAGGGGATCTGCCAGAATACAACCAACATATCTAATTTGCTGAAGAATGTGTCTCATGCCATCTCAGACAACAATTCACTTCTTGTAGGCAAGTGAACGGGTTCTCTTTGTTATGTTTTTGTTATCCTTAGGGTCCATACTCCTGTCATTCCCATCCTTTTTTTCTCTACAATTACTAAGGAGTGAATCCAGTGCACTGGTGGTTCTAGTTTCTGAATTATACCATTTGCTTTCATGTTTTGCAGCTTTTCTTTTACTCTCCTTCTTAAGGCTCCTAGAACTTTTCATATAGCATGTACCACAGATTCTGATTGATCTTCTCTTAATCACATCATGTCTGTTACTGGCAGGCATCCATTTCCTGTGAATATATTTTCATTTTGATGATGATAGTTTCATAATTGGTTCTATGTTGTCTTTCTGTTTCTCTATGGCAGTGGTCCCCAACGCGGTGCCCGCGGGCACCATGGCACCCGCTGGGGCATTTATGTGCGCCCGCCTAGTGCCCAGCAGGGGAGAGAAGCCGCGGCCCCGCGCCTGACGGGGATAGAGAACTCAGGCTGCGGGCGCTGTGTTCTCTGTTCCCGGCAGGCGCGGGGCCCGCCTAGTGCCCAGCAAGGGAGAGAAGCTGCGGCCCCGTGCCTGCTGGGGACAGAGAACTCCGGGGCTGCAGGCTGCGGGCGCCGGTGTTCTCGGTCCCAGGCAGGCGCGGGGCCCGCCTAGTGCCCAGCAGGGGAGAGAAGCCGGGGCCCCGCGCCTGCTGGGGCCAGAATACTCCGGGGCTGCAGGCGCCGGTGTTCTCTGTCCTCGCGGCTTCTCTCCGGCTTCTCTCTTCTCTCTGGATTCATATATTATGTAATATTAAATATGATGTTTTTCATATTATTTAATGTACAAATACAAAATAAGCCGTGAAAAATTGTTGGCGCCCGCCACACTCTTCTGAAAACAGGAATGTGCTACTGGCCACAAAAAGGTTGGGGACCACTGCTCTATGGTATACATCCTCTTAAGGAGACCAAGTACTTAATATGTGTAGACCAAAGACTGTTGCATACCTCTGTGTACCAACACAAACTCTTGTTTTATTGTTTTCCTTTTGTATTTAAGTTTGTGTGTACTCTTCCAACACTGGAATTGTTCCTCCATTATAATCTTTCATAGACACTTTTGACTCTTTCACTCTTATCTGCTCTTAACATTTCTCTATTTCAGTTTGTTATATTTACTTATGCCTAGTGTCTATCTTGTATGTCACATAAGTGCCATTTGTGCATATTTTAATTAGCGAATCTTTGAAATGTTCAGCCTCTTCCATTACTGTGATTAAGAATAGCTCTTCCTTTTCACCTGAGTATTCCCTTTCTGCACTTAATACGTACATTTTACTGCTTTCTCTGCACATTTAAGCAGAATGGTTGGGTTTATTACAGTTTCTACATATGTGCCTGAAAGCTGGGCATTTCCTATACCCATGCTCATCTCTGGCATTGGTTTCTGCTTTACATGTTTCTGTAGTTGGCCAGTACTTTCTGTACTTAATTTCTGTGAACTTTTCCCTTGCTAGTATAGCTATAGTACTCTGTACTCTGTGGCTTTTTCTAGGTTTTTGTGTTTTTGTTTGTTCTGCTGGTGGGGCTGGTAGGGAAGTTACGGGCAGTTGCACAGAATCCGTAGCAGCCATTGCAATCTTACATCTCACTGGGTCTACCAGCCTTCTGTGCCTTCCACTCCTGAGACCACTGACTAAAAAGACGATTGTCAGAATAAACCCTTTATTATGAAAAGGAACTATGTACAGCCATGAGGTAACAAACTTCCTGCTACTCTATAGCTACAGCTTATGATTGCCTTTTTCCAGGCTTTCTTTTTTCTGCCATGGCAAGAAGTGTGTCCCAGGAAACCAAAGACTGCATTTAGAAAATATAGAAGACTTGCATCTCTACATTTCCTAGAGGACGTACTCCATAGCACAATACTTCTCGCCCTCATAGCCGTTGTGAGAATAACCTCCACTAATGATTGAGAGGTGCTCACATACTACAGTGATAAGGAGCATGTAAGCATCTTCATATGTAGATACGCCTGTTTCAGTCTTTCTATGGCAACAAGTTATCAGTTAAAAGTTGCCAAGATCTTCACGCTCCCAGAGTTTCACATATCAAAAAACTTCTGCTATTCATAATTGCACTCATTCACAGCATAAATGTATGCACAATTTGCATTAAAAAAGGCTGACACTATTCATTAGAAAGATGAAAAAGCACATCTTAATTAAAATGGGGCCCAGAAAACAGCAACCAAACTTTTGTTGGGTTCCCTGGAGTGAGCCACATCAGAAAATAGCCTGTCAAAAATAAGAAGATAGAGTTGAGATGACAAAACTGTGTGGTAAATTTAACCAAAAATAATTGTTTTCTATATGGATCGAGTTGCTTGATAATCTCTCACAGAATTTGAACATAAATCTAAGATAAATTTCACTACGTTGGCTCCAAATGACAGCACCAGAATGCTTTTTTGCAGTGTAAGCTCATAGCATTAAGACAATCTAACACTAAACCTACTCATCCTGGAAGATGTGAAAGTAATTATACGTTCTGCCTAAGCTATGAAGCAGAGAAACATTCTGTCGTGGGCTTCTATAAAGTGTGTCAATTTCCAGTTCTCATATTTTCTATTTTCAGTGCACAACCTACTTGAGAAAGCATTGATTTGAAAACAAAAGTGTTCTCCATAAGCTAAAAATCCTGAAAATTAGGCAGATGCCATACTTCCCTGTGGACATGCTTAATAATAAAAAAGAAGGGGGGTGGAATCCTTCATTTTCTCAGAAGTAACTATGAGGAACTGAAAAAGAAACATCTTAATGAATCTATACCTTGCTAATTGAACCTTTGCATAGATGTTGCATCATGCTTAGAGCTGTGCGAAATATTTCACACTTAATGTGAAACTTGTTTCTTTTCCATCATAGACAGAAAAAATTATTTTCCTCCGGAGGAATTTTCATCCATTTTGCCCAAGGAACTTTTCTTCATACAGGAACTGTTTTTTATTTCTCCATAACAGAACATGCATCCAATTGGTGGTACGTTGGTAGCTCTGAAGGTTAAATTAATCTTTCTAGGATTAGTGTCAGAGTCTCAGATCTTTTCCTTCCTATCCATGCATTGGGGTGGAAGTGTTCCTCCATGCTCAGATATCAGCTGTCCAACATACAAACAGGCTCCACTCAGCTCCATGGCACAGCCCCTTCCTATACCTGGTACCCCATGGGGAGCCCTACTTCAGATCAAGATCCATGTATGGGGGGAGTGAATGGACTGGGGTGTAGGATATATCTTGAGTTGGGAGGTGTTGGGGCCTGACGAGGCCTAGAAGACCTGCATCTTCCCAGCCCCAAACCAAAGGTTATACAGGCCCAAATGAGTTCATTCACTTCTTGAGAGGTGTATTTCTTTTTACCCCTTCTGATTTAAATGAACTCAGGAGAGAACAAGAAAGCTACTTAGTCTTCTTGTTGATCAGCACATTGTGCACTGAGAATTCCTCTTTTAGAAATATTGCCATTGAATGTATTGCTCGTGGAAGCTGCCAGATTGTGACATCCTTGAGGATTGAAGTCCTCTCTTTATACACAGAAGCTAGAGGTACCACTTGTGGGGGTGGGGAGATAGTTCAGTATCCATGCCATGCATTTGTCTACATATTAACATACCAATGACTGCCAACTTCACAAGTTTTGTGACATCCGCTGGGAACAGGAATAGCTTCTCTTCTTTTTGAAAAGTGGCATATTTTATTTTGATCTGGATAGTCACCAAGGATGGACAGAAGAGACCTTAATTTAACAACTTAAGAGGACAGGTATACATATGTGCACTGCAATATTGACCAGTCCATACCAGAATGGTATCATCCCCCTCTTCTCGTTTTCAAATCTTCGTGATGTCACTGGGTTTGGCAGCTATGGCTGTTGTTGTTTCTCTTATGTCTTTCAGTTCTCTTCTCTACAGAATAATAGCATAAAAAATGTGATTTTCTTTCTCCCCAAACTTTTTTTTCAAATTTGGGTCATTATTTTTTCCCTCCAGGAACTTGGTGGTGGGATAATTTCTTGTTCTCTGTGTTGATAATTTTTGCCTTACAAGTAGATAATACAACTTCTTTTATCTACAAGGATACACCCTTGAATTAAAAAGATTAAATAAAATGATTAAACTAGTGGGGAGGAGGATGTGTGCATGCGTGTGCCACACAGGGGGGAAAAAAAGTAGTAAGAAAGCCAATTCCAGTTTCAAACTTTGAAAGAGTCATTATAATACCAAGGAAATGAAAGGATTGTAGATTATGTAAAAGACTTCTGACACCATCTTCTTTAAAAGAACTAAACCATTTTAATGTACATAGTAGAGCTAATGAAACCTAAATTCCAACTACTTAATAATTATTAATGAAAAATTACAAGAAGATATGGTGGAAAGAAAATAAAAAATAAGAAAATTAAAACACTGCTTTCAGGCCAAAGTTTCAAATAAGCATCCAAATTTGTGATCTGTTTAATCATACCAATGGAAGTTAGCTTTTGACAGGCACCTGACTATCATATTTGCGTTGGAAAAGGCTGATTTTTCTTTGGAAATATTGCAGGAACAAGTTCAGAAATCAGTTTGAAAATGTGGCCCTTAATATTTTCCAACTAATATAAACAATATAGGTTGGACATATAGGTTGATCTATATTAGTCCATTCATCTGTGGATTCCATTTCCACAGTCAATTGAGTTACACTTTCTAATGTGGTAACTAATTCCACTATATATTACAATGTAGTTACAGTATACAGTGTTGTAGCAATGTTGGTCCCAGGATCCTAGTGAGACGGGGGGGTGAGGTGATATCTTTTATTGGACCAACTTCTGTTGGTGAGAGAGTCAAGCTTTTGCGCTTACACCGAGTTCGTCTTCAGGTCTTGGAAGTTTATTTAGCTGTGACATTGAGTACATTTCTCATACCTGAAGAAAAGTGCAGTGCAAGCTCAAAAACTTGTGTATCTCACCAACAGACATTGGTCCCATAAAAGATATGACCTCATCCACCTTGTGTTTCTAATGTAATTACAGTACAGTTACACTGTGGTTATACTTTTTTGGTGCATGAATTTGTGGTAAATATAGGTTATTTGGTGGTTAGCTACATGACTAAAAATAATTTCAGTTTAAACACTATCTAGTTAATATACTTGCATTCTAAAAATACATGTATTATGAATATCACCAAGGGAATAGTAATAAGGAATTCAACCATGTAGCCAATCTTCAGATTCTATTAGTTAGTGTTAATCAGTTATTAAAAATAAAAACCAAATTGTAATTGAAATGTAATTATGTTGTAAGTAGTCACTGTTTTATACAGTGTAACCATCAATTACTGACCAGGAGAGATCTTACAGAAGCTATTCCCCATAGCTATTCGGGTCAATTTAGCCATTTTAATTTTTAATTCTTGTTCATCCAGGTTCAAATCCATCCTTTAATATGTTAAATTGCAAGGTTATTTTTGTAGATTGATTAGTTGTTGTATTGGAAGAACTCCATGAGTAAGCAATGGTGTATCTTGTATCAAAATGCAACTGATAATTTTCCCTACCAAACAGTGATTGTACAGAATACTGGAATGGAGATTAATATGGTATGATGTGTTTGAGAACACAGGGAAATTCTGGTCTCTTGCTATAACTTATTTGAAGTAATCTAGATTGTGATTCAGTCTTCAAGATGTAAGCATAGCCAAAGGACTTGAGAAGGCTGGAGTAATTGCAATATATCTAAAATTAAATAACCTTTAAATACATTAATGTTCTGCCATGGTAAAATAGAGGACAGAAAAGTAATCAGAAAAGCACTCACCACTGTTAGGTATTTTACCCAATGAAATGAAAGCTTCACCAGGCCTCTTTTATATATTACTTCAGAGTAATGTTCCCCTGTTCCTCCATGGAATTTGGCATAACATGGGACATGCAATCATATAGCCATTTGCTAGTTATAATTAGTTCTGCTATTATTGATTCTCAGGGACTCCCAAATCATTTCATGTATCACTCAAAAACAGTAATATGCATATGTAAGTTATTAAAAAAAATCCTGTTTAATTAATAGTGATAGTGTGCAACAGAATTAATCCTTGGGCCGGTTATTCCTTTAACAAGTTTTAAAGTGGGAATGTCATCATATACAACAATAACTTCCACTGGTGGTGCCTTAACAAATCTAATAATTACACATATTGTACAATGCAGCATTTTACCTGTGTGGTATGCATTCATTCATTCCCTACTATAGCCTTTCAACAGGCTGGCTCCAGGCACCAGCAAAGGAAACAGGTGCCTGGGGTGGCCAATGGAAAGGGTCAGCAGTCCATCTGTTGTTGGGGCGGCACGTCCGGGTCTGCGGCGGCAATTCGGCGGCAGGTCCTTCAGTGCCTCGCCTCCTTTTCAGTGGCAGCTCAATCGCTCCGCTCAATCGGGCTTTTTTTTTTCCTTCGCCGCTTGGGATGGCAAAAAAGCTGGAGCTGGCCCTGCCTTTCAACATAGTATTTGTTCGAAATGGATTTTTACTATGCACACATTTTAAAAGGTAGCATGGAGCAGATCTGTTTCAGTGAAACAATTCAGTCTTCTGTCAGATACTCAGTCACTTGAGGGGGTCTCATTGTACTGAATTTTATGAACGGATACAGAGGATATAGAACTGAGGTGCCTACTTTCTGACAGTTCCTCACTCACAGGTGCATAATAGTTTTCATTTCCTGTGCTTTATCCTTACCAATGTGGAAATCATCAATAACTGCAACAACTGCTCTTCCTCTTGTTTTAACCACATTTAAAGTGCATTTTATTATGTGTTTAAAAAAAAGACGAAAAAAACCCTTCCTTTCCTTCATCAGTGAAAGGACAGGAGGCTATCTGTGAAATCCCACCTAGTTAGCAACACAGAAAATCCATTTTCACACTATCAACATATTTTAAAACACTCATGCTTCTCCTTGCTCCATATTCTACATTATATAAATATTTAAATGTTCATTTAGTGTTGTTGAAAGGTGCCAGATTGACAGTCTTGGAGCAACAATGACTTCAATGGAGCTGTGCCAATTTATACCAGATGAAAACTTGGCCCAAGATATCTAATAGCTACAACAGAATTCAAAGCAGGACTTTCAGCATTTAGGATACTGCTTCATGACAGCTTATCCAGTATTAAATTCAAAAGACTGATCAAAATTCTTCTGTTCAAAAATGCTTTTCTAGGCATTAATAAATGGATAAGAGTGTTGCTTAATTTGTAATGAAAGAGGTGCCAGGGCTCAAGCATTATTTTTACTTTCATAACTGATATGGCAAGCCCACTGGTGCTGGGGATATGAACTGCCAAGCCTAGAAGTGCCGGGGCTCAGTCCTGGTAAAGCCCTGGCACAAACTAAGCACTGGATAAGAGTCTAGACTAGTTATCAATTATATTAAAAATACCAACACTTTCACATAAAGCCATGTTCAAACCAAGAAGGCATACATACCCCACTGGTGGAATGTAAAATTCAGAGCTACTTAAAAATAAAGGCCTGATTTTCCCCATTTATGTTGAAACTTGCATTGACTTCAGTGGAAACAGGATTGGACTCCATGACCTAAAAACTGAACAGCTACAAACAGACAAATGTCGTAACATTTTTTTAAATGTTAAACTCACTTAATGGTGGTCAGGATCTGAGCAGAATGTCCTACAACAACAGCACAGAAAGGATTCAATACTTCTGGCTGCTGCTGTCTGGACTGGTGGATGGGGCTCAATCAGTAAAATAAATTGTCTCATTGCACACATTGACTTATTAACATGAATGTTGATCTTTTGGGGGAGCATTGTTGATGGTTGAGTGTCTTTATTTTGCAGTTCTTCAGTTTGCCCATTGACTTAACTGTGTAGCACCTTTGCAAACAATACTATACAATGCAACTGGTTACTGACAAGCTAATGAATTAAAAAGAAATGTACACCTGTGTGTAATTAAATTAGATGTGATGAAAGTTGTAGAGATTAATGCATACAATCAAAGTGTGTGCTTTAATCACCTCAACTGTCAGCTGTAATTTATGGGCAAAGCTCCTCTACAACAATCTATTTTACCTGAAGAATGGAAAGGTACTGTATTTTTGATGGTGTCTAAGTGTATTCTGATAAATAGCAGCTCAACAGAGCTCAGCATTTGTAGCAAATACACAAATACATATGTTAGGTGTTGTGTACACCACATTAGGTATTATGTGCATAGTATTAATGAAATATACATTATAAATAAGTGTTGGGAAGTTATGTTAACCAAATGTTTTATGTTCTCACAATTCTGTTTACCCATGTCAACTATCCCACAACACTTTGCAAAGCAAATAGGAAATGTGTCAAAGGCAAAATACATTAATGCTCTGCCATGGTACAAGCTGGGGAGGTACCTTAATGGACTAGTACCTGGAATGCAGTATCCAAAAGAGAGAGATGAAAGGCACAGAACTACAAGTTAAGGAACTAGGACAGTGGTGGGTTGGATTTTAGTGATGTGTAAAGAATTTTGTAACTCATAAAATCAGCTATAAATACGACTAGCTGAAATGTGTATCTTTGAAGCACAATTTCTGTGTAAGGTCACCATGCTGCAAGCATTGCTTCTCAGAAGAAGGGTATGTATGTCTCCTCTTTGTGCTGTACTGCTTTGTCATTAATCAATATATTTGGCCAAGTAAGGATGGTAGGACTAGGACTTAGGGCCTTGACCTGTTCCTTTTGTAGTCAATGACAAAACTCTCATTGCCTTGAATGAGAGCAGGTCCACAGGAGTGAGACCTTAGTGAATAAATGTACATAACTATCCACCTCTGACCACAGAAACTCCATCTGCTGATCAAAACACCAAACTGAAACATCTCTTAATGTTAAATTACACAATCATAGAACTGTAACATATTTCTCCACCATTTCAAAGGATTTAAATGCAACTTTGTAACATAACTATGTATTACATAGAGGCAGCATCTCATCACAATACCAGCCCAGATCTCTGGATGTCATGTGACAGGACAAGCCCTGATTCATGGGGAAGTGCATGGCCACCTCTTGTCATGTGACTGCCAAAGAATTGCAAAAGGAATCACTGTCCTCTAAAACAGAACAAAATACTTTATTAGAATATGGAAAACATTATTTTTTCTAAATCTACTCTCTCTCTCTCTCTCCCCCCCCCCTCCCCCCCCCCCGCTTCACTGTAGAACTTCGGCATAGAATCTTCAGAAGCTCACTCACAGCCTGTTTCCTGCTACAGTTTTAAAGAAACAGTACAAATAGAATCATAGGACAGGAAGGGCCCTCAAGAGTCCAGTTCCCTGCACTCATGGAAGAACAAAGTATTATCTATACCATCCCTGACAGGTCTTTGTCTAACCTGTTCTTAAAAATCACCAATGATGGAGATTCCACAATGTCCTTAGGCAATGTATTTCAGTTCTTAACTACCTTGACAGTTAGGAAGTTTTTCCTGATGTCCAACCTAAACCTCCCTTGCTGAAATTTAAACTTGTTGCTTCTTGTCCTATCCTCAGAGGTTAAGGAGAACATTTCCCCCCTCCTCTTTATAATAGCCTTTTATGTACTTGAAAACTGTTATCATGTCCCCTCTCAGTCTTCTTTTCTCCAGACTAAACAAACTTATTTTTGTCAATCTTCCCTCATAGGTCATGTTTTCTAGACCTTTCATCATTTTTGTTGGTTTTTCTCTGGACTTTCTCCATTTTATCCACATCTTTCCTGAAATTTGGTGCCAAGAACTGAACACAATATTCTAGTTGAAGCCTAATCAGCATGGAGTATAGTGGAAGAATTACTTCTCATGTCTTGCTTACAACACTCCTGCTAATACATCCTAGGATAATGGTTGCTTTTTTTTGCAAGGTTGTTACATTGATGACTCATATTTAGCTTGTGATCCACAATGACTCCCCAGATCACTTTCCTTATTCAGTTTCATCCTATTTACTTCAGACCATTTCTCCAGTTTTCTAGATCATTTTGAATTTTATTCTTATTCTCCAAAGCACTTGCAACTCCTCCCAGCTTGGTACTATCCACAAACTTTGTAATATTCTCAACCCTTTTTCTTTTTCTCAACCCATAATTTGGCATTGAGCACTCTTCATAGCTAATTGCTTTTCGATGCAGTCTCTCCTATCCAACCACCCATTTGGGGGGATGTGGGGAGGGCTTGAACATAGTGTCTTCTGGTTTAGCATTGCAATACACCACCCTGAATGTGCAAAAGAACTGGGTTAGTTCAGGTAAACTGAGATTTCTGAAAAATTCAGCCAGTCCATTTCTGAACTTTGAATGCTGATACAAGAGACTGGTGCTGAACTTACCCACCTCCTCTCGTTCACCAACAGAAGTTGGTCCAATAAAAGATATTACCTCACACACCTTGTCTCTGCCATCTCCTCCTAATCATGTTTGACAGTGGAAAGGCTTATGATATATTTTATAATAAAGGAGGAAGGTTTAAGAAGCAGGGATTTTTCACATTCTGTTGATTTTGCTAACGATAAGGCACTTAAATGCCCTGCTGATAGACACCACTATCAATTTCTATATAATAAATACATTATTTTGTTTAACTTGATAAGACACTAGCTAATGCTTGTTCTTAATGTATATGATCTTCATTTAATGTAACTCAATTTCTTTTCCTTGTCTCAGACTGGCAATAAAACTAATAATGAATAGCATCAAATTCACTTTCTTCTGGACCTCATAATATTTATAATTAAACATTGGGATTATCTTGTGAACTGTGCAGAAGCTGTAGGGCAATTCCCCCTTTTCTAAGAAAAAAAGCTGCTGCATAGGAAGGTCCTAAACCATAGGTGCAGACTGAAAGTAGAATAAAAAATTAACCTGTCAAAAAAGGAAAACAGCAGCAAAAAATGGCCATGGCAAGAATCTATTTGCTATGCTGGCTCAATATATTCTTATTGCAGACCAGAGTGACCTTAGTGAAGAATGATCTTCACCGGTTTCTCTGACACTTCCCTGGGTCTGAGCTTTAACTAGGGAGGAGGATATTACTGATTTAGATTCCAAAATATTCAGTCAGTCTGTTTCACTCTGCATTACCCTGCATATACTGTATCTAATCTGTTACTTTGGAAGGGCCTGCAGCTGCTGCTAAGTGATTTATCTCAAGTAACCTCTGTGCTATGACAGCTCTGAGATAGCAGATAGTCCCAGTAGTGATAAGAGCAGCCACACTCAGTACAAAGTGCACAACTGTACTGTTCTGTCAATGTTGGGTTTGCCAAATAAAATTTGTAATGCTTTGATTAATCTGACTTTTTTTTACACTATATTCATTAAGGGAACAATGCAGCTTTGAATGCTTTGCTGGGATAATTGTTATCTTGAGCATGGGTGCAAACTTTATACTCAGAGAGAGATAAGAGTTTATTTTATTTTGTAACTAGAAAACCTAACATTCAAAAGCAGTGAATTGTGTTATGAAATGTATTTCATTACATTTTAAAGCCTCCAGCTGAATCTTAATAGCAATAATTTCAGATAATGCCTTATTAGCTGGAATCCTAAAGATCCATAATCCTTGAATATTTTGTAAAAATACCCAGAATAATTTTGGATATATCAATGTCTAAGCAATAAGTTACTCGTTAATGACAATTTTTAAATTAAATATTCAAGCAAACAAAAAAGAATAAAAAACAATCACCCACATAAAATACCTGCTGCACTTTGAGAATAAATGGAGCTTGCAGTTGAGTAAAAATTGGGGAACCACAAAACATAAACAGTAAATTATTAGAGGTGGTCAGAATATTTTTTTTCCTGTGGACAACTTTTGGGGGGGGGGGGGGGAATCTGAAAATTTTAGGCTAAAAAAATTAACATTTTGGTTCTATAGTGCCACTATAGTGCTTCATAAGAGTTTGGGTGCCTTATGTGCCCTCATTTTCCCCTATGAGACTAGGCCCCGGCAAGACTACATATCACATGATGCACCATGATCTTCCTTCTTGCTGAATCACTGTATTGCATCATGGGATCTTCCTGACCATGGTGCATAATGGACATGTAGTCTAGATGGGAAACCCTGCCTTTGCATGGGGACATGAGGCATCACCCAAACTGAAATTCCCATGAAACACCACAATGCCATTTCCAAATAAAAAATATTTGATCTTCCGTGGAAAATCAGAAAGTTTTCAGATACTCAGTTTGTTGACCAAAAGTAAAAATTACCCATGGAAAGCAGACGCTTTTTGCAAAAATAAATGAATAAAAATAAAATTGTTAACAATTTTGACAGAGTTTTCAACCAGTCCTATAAATTACTTATCACCAAAATTCCCCAGTCATATAAAGTTGCCTCTGTTGCTGCTGCTCAAGCAAAGAGGGTAAATAATTGAATCTAAGCAATATGCAAGGTAGAAACTGAAGGGTATAAATCTGGTGTGGGTGCTCTTATTAGAAAGCAGTTAGAAAGGGACAATTTGACTTATGTGAGAGGCTTTAGCAGCAGTTCATTACCTTGTCTAGCTGAGCTTTTGGGGGTGGAATTTTAATGTCTAGGGCTCTAGGGATGATGTATTCTACCTCTTGCCCATGCTCCATGGAGTACTTGGCACTGGGAGACTATCCCCGTCACTGGTCTGGCACAGTAGGTGCAGAATGACACTGCTGCCACTCTACAGCCTGGAGGGAGTGGAAGACTCTTTTCTGTCTTCCCCCATGCAGGTTCTCCAATAGCCAGCCAAGTTAATTGGCTGCTGTGGGCTGAATGTAGGGCTAAAAGCAAACGTTACATGATTAAAATTATGGTGTCACGTTAATCCTTTATCTTCCATGCTTGAGACCTGCATAAGGAAGGTGGAGAAGCTTTTAATGAAAATTAAGCCTTAGTGCTATGTTTAAAAGTGTTGCTGTTCTCTGATGTCCCGTCAACAGTTAGCACCAGTTTTCATCGAATGATTTGGCTTAAAGTTGGTGATGACCTGTGTCAATTGGCATCCAGAAAGAAATAGTATATGTAAGTAAAGACATCCCAAACCTATTCCCCTTTCAGTGGGAGTTAGCCACCTAACTGCCACTTGTTCTTTTGAACTATTTTATGTCACAGGCTGGGTTATCTTAGCTTGTGTCTATAATCAGAACCAGAATCCAAATGTATATGCATTTTGTTCTAGAGAAAGGCCACACCTGCAGAGTTTGGAGCTGAATCTGAACTTTCCTAAAATGGGGATGGGTGGGTCAGATTCATCTTTTGTCCAGGCAAAATGTGTTCATTTCTCCATAATATCATTCAGGCGCTTTGCTGTGTTCCTTGTGTTGTCAAGAAATATCCAATTGCCTTTTCTCCACTTAGAGTAACTGAAATTCACTTTTCTTTTTCTGTTTCTTTCCTGATCGTAAAAGATCTGTCACTCCCATATGTACTCTTGTTCATCATCTCTCACTAAGGTGTGACTGTGCTTTTACACCTGCCAAGTTTAGCATTCACTAGCCATCTTCAGAACCAATATGTGGAATTTTCAGTAAAGGGCAGTGAAAGACCACATACCTGACTCATATTACCCTATAGATTATGTGCATACAATCTCTATGAACCTTGCATACCTCTGCCAGCCACGGGCCTTCACATCTCAAGTCCAGTCTGAAGTGAGCATCCCTTGTGTAGCAGCATGCTCACCTTTATACATATTTTACCATCTACTCTTGTTTTAGCTGAACCTAGATGATGTTCTTCTGACACTGACAGATTTTAAAATACCTTTGTGTGTCAAATTCCCAAAGCTTCCAAGAACAGAAAAACAAGGATATTTTAAAAAGGCAGAAACCATTAGTGAGCATGTGTGCAGTAAGTGGCGCAAGAATCCAAGTGAATCTTCTCCAGGTACGTCAATACTGTTTTGTTTCCATATTATGCTTATACAGTACTACTAAAGAATGTTTGACACTTTCAACAAGAATGTGAATGGATTTCCTAGCCTAGGCTCCAGTCTTGAATTCACCTATGTGGATGGACAGCAATACTCAGATGAAGCACAATACAGGATCAGGACCTTAGAAACTACTTACATTTTACAGTAAAAAGTGTATCTTAACTAGGCAAGCTGCAGGGGGAAGTAATCTAATTTTAAAGAGAAACTGTCCTTTTCTAATCGTCCTTTACTGTTTCTTTATGGTGAATAAAAATATATCTCTTTTTTTCTGCTTGATTTAAAACAAAAAAAAAAAAAAAAAAAACCAAAAACCCACAGAAGTTTCAGGTTGTCACTTCCCTCTCTCTGATGGAGGACTTTGGTATTATTGTAGGAACAAAGTGTGATGGCACATCAGGCTGTAACATGAGCTGTTTTTCTTCTACCCCATATGAGGGAATGCTGAGTCTGCCTATCTGAAACTCAGCATCACTTCCCAACATTGGTGGGGGGTGGGAAGGGATGAGGGAAATTGGCAGCTCAAATTACAACTTTAGATATAATGGGCAAAAAAACTTTTAAAATGTTGTTATGCAATTCACCTTTAATAGACCCCACCCTCAATTTAAAGCCACAGGGGGAAGTAATTAAAATTTAATAGAAGCTACAGCTGTTAAATGTTCTGTGACCCCCCCCCCTCCTCCTTTAGAATATTATAGCAAGGAGAAGACAAGCTTTAAATGTATATTCTTCAAATTATATATCAGTCCCTCTCCCTCGCCCCTGTTTTCACATACAACCTTGCAGGAAACATTGTTACAAATGTTTTTTTAGGTAAACTGTTGGTTCAGCAAGTTTAAATCAAAAACCACAGGAAAATAAACCACCAATAAATGTAACTAATACAGAGAAGTGCAATGTCTAATTCTGTGGTACAGACTTGAAAGCATATTCCTTCCGTCACATTAGGAGCATAGTCTGCCCTTGAAAACTCATTTGAAACTTGGCCACGGAAATAAAAAATGAAAAGACTCCCTTCCTGGCCTTCGTATTGTTCTATTTTTTTCTCTCTCTAAGTTGCAGTTTTATATCTCGTGGTGCCTTCAGTATTTAAAGAATTACTTAGCATATTTAGTACATATCATGCTGATGAAACCATTAATGTAGTATGGGGAGAGGATATTTCTCCGCCTAGTGTCATGAGTATTCTACAGGATAGTCGAGGTGTTCTCACTGACACAAAATAATTTGATTTCCTCACCAAAGGGTGTGCAGAAAAGAAGGGGTCTCAGTGCCTGAACAATAGGCATCAAGAACCAGCCATCCTATTGTTGGTTACTCTCCAGCCAGTTAACAAAGGGACTGCAGTTCATTGTTGCATGCCTCGGTTAAACATTGGCTGTAACTGTAGGTTATTTATAGATGTAGGGTGGAGACAGAATCCCTCCTCCCTTCATCCTTCTCATGCAGCTCAAACTGGCTCAGAGAGCAGGGTGTCTTCTGGTAAGAGACACCTGCAGGTGTGTATTTAGTACAATGTTTTGCCATGCACAATTAAAATGGTGGCCTATTGCCTTTTGTGATCTCTTTCCTTATGTGCCAAAAAAGTACCGTATGTGTTTTCAGTATTAGTATTAATTATATTGGATTATATTGACTAAGACATTCTGATCTTAGTCAATAGGTCAATAACGTGCCATCACTGGTAATTAGTACCAATGNGCTAATGATCAGACATTCTGATCTTAGTCAATAGGTCAATAACGTGCCATCACTGGTAATTAGTACCAATGGTCAATGATGGGATATTAAAAGTTACTACAGAGAACTTTTTCCTGAGTGTCTGGCTGGAGAGTCTTGCCCGCATGCTCGGGGTTCAGCTGATCGCCATATTTGGGGTCGGGAAGGAATTTTCCTCCAGGGTAGATTGGCAGAGGCCCTGGAGGTTTTTCGCCTTCCTCCGCAGCATGGGGCAGGGGTCGCTTGCTGGAGGATTCTCTGCAACTTGAAGTCTTTAAATCATGATTTGGGGACTTCAACAGCTGAGTCAAGGGAGAGAATTATTCCAGGAGTGGGTGGGTCAGCTTTTGTGGCCTGCATCATGCGGGAGGTCAGACTAGATGATCATAATGGT
>QXTE01000041.1:475221-681124 GCA_003942145.1 Platysternon megacephalum
GAAAGACCTCTCTGGCTTTAAGATTAAGCTTGATAAGTTTATGGAGGGGATGGTTTGATGGGATAACGTGATCTTAGTCAATAGGTCAATAACGTGCCATCACTGGTAATTAGTACCAATGGTCAATGATGGGATATTAAAAGTTACTACAGAGAACTTTTTCCTGAGTGTCTGGCTGGAGAGTCTTGCCCGCATGCTCGGGGTTCAGCTGATCGCCATATTTGGGGTCGGGAAGGAATTTTCCTCCAGGGTAGATTGGCAGAGGCCCTGGAGGTTTTTCGCCTTCCTCCACAGCATGGGGCAGGGGTCGCTTGCTGGAGGATTCTCTGCAACTTGAAGTCTTTAAATCATGATTTGGGGACTTCAACAGCTGAGTCAAGGGAGAGAATTATTCCAGGAGTGGGTGGGTCAGCTTTTGTGGCTTGCATCATGCGGGAGGTCAGACTAGATGATCATAATGGTCCCTTCTGACCTTAAAGTCTATGAGACTGTTTCTGGAGTGATTCTCCAGGCTTCTACATTTTTGAATATCTCTAACCTTTTTGTAATTAATTGACCCTACCAAATCCATGGCACTAGCTCCCCAAGAAGTTGGACTCCAGCCTTCTGGTTAAAAGTGCACTATACTCAGATTCACTTTAGGATTTACCTACTGGCCATGTACAGAATCTGTTAGAAACTGAAATGAAGTAGCTTCAACTGACTGTATTCTGGAAGCTCTCATCCAGAGGCCTTATGTGAACCATTGTGAATATAAACTAGTCACAGATAATCTTTGGCTACAGTGGTTGACATTTTAAGAAAGAAAACTTATCCAAAGAGAGAGTGATAGTTGCTGATGGCAAGCAGGTCACCAATGAAAACACAAGCAGTAATATACAGTCTGGCCAATTAAAATAGATGGTTTGAATCTACTGTTTCATCTCAGGAATAGATAAACTGGGTTCCTGTTACCACAGTGTCTGGCTATGGACTTGTGGTAAGGTATCCATGGTGTGGGCAAGTTTCTGCAAAACAACTTATGGAATTTATGGAATCAAAATTGGATATAATCTGTCAGGTTATGTAGCAGAGGAGATTACAATTCAGTAACTAAAGAGGCATCTAGTGTGGGATAAGAAAGATGGATCTGACTCCCCTAAATATATTATATATACATATATAAAATCAATGCCTCTGATATTTCTCCCTTTCCCCACCTATGAGCTTTTTACATTTCTTAGATGGTCATTCGCACTGAGTATTTGTGACCATCCTGGATACTGCAGCAGATTGTCAACTATACAGAAATGTGTTTTTGTGCACACGCGCGCACACACACATGTGCTTGCTCTCTCTCTCTCTCTCTCTCTCTGCTTAATGTAATGTCATTCACCTCCAGCTACTTCATGAACAGCTTGAACTTAGAAATGGAGCACAAACACTTATGCTCCTGGACCTCAGGGAGTCACGGACCTGGTGGGTCTTGCACCACCCTTATCGCCCAGGAAGGTTTTCCTCAACAACTGGAACCTCTGGGTTCCATTACCTTCACAACCCAGTGGGGATAGATGTCTGTAGTCAAACAAGACAGGTATAAATACCACCCAATGTTCTCAGCAAGCTCAGTGATTCCTAGCATCCTGCTGCACCTTTGATCCTAATCCATGTATCTGCTGGGTATCTTAGGGCTTGTCTACACTACCCACTGGATCAGCGGGTAGCGATCGATCACGGGGGGTGGGGGGGTGTCGATTTATCGCATCTAGTATAGACGCGATAAATCGACTGCTGAGCACTCTCTCGTCAACTCCGGTACTTCACCAGAATGAGGAGCGCAAGCGGAGTTGATGAGAGAGCGTCAGCTATCCACTTACTGCAGTGAAGACACCGCGGTAAGTAGATCTAAGTACATCGACTTTAGCTATGCTATTCATGTAGCTGAAGTTGCGTATCTTAGATCGACCCTGCGCGGTAGTGTAGACAAGCCCTTAGTTTCACATACAACTTTTTATTACAGAAGGTGGAGAAAGCAACTAAATTAGAGGCTATTCTAGATTTGATGCTGACAAATAGGAAGGAACAGGTTGAGAATTTAAAGGTGGAAAGCAGTTTGGGTGAAAATGATCACAAAAAAGATACCGTGCATGATTCTAAGGAATGGTAGGAGGGAAAACAGCAGAATAAAGACAATGGGCTTCAAGAATGCAGACTCGAGCAAACTCAGAGAACTGGTAGGTAAGATCCCATGGGAAGCAAGTCTAAGGGAAAAGAAGATTTCAGGAGAGTTGGCACTATTTTAAAGAGACATTATTAAGGGCATGTGAGAGGGTGTATCAACCTGCACTGGTCAAGCAGGGGATAACCAATCACTTTGGGCCCAATAAGCCATGCTCCCTCGCCATTGCTGTGCATGCTCCAGGCGGAGGGAGCATATAAAAGGAAGCAGCTCAGTTCAGTCTGAACTGACTGAGGAGGAGAGTGGATGCATGCTGCAGGAAGCCACCTGAACTCCAGACTGTGGAGACTGAGCACCCTGAGTATTCTGTGGGACTCCAGTCAACCATGGAGACCAAAGGGGACAGAAAGCTCCTACTCATGCAGGCACTGCCAGAACTGGGATTAGGGTAGGAAGTGGCCATGGGGACACATTTGTTCATATGGAGACCCAAACCTATGCAGGAGTTACTGGTTTCACAGGACCCTGGGTTGGGACCCGGTGGAGCAGGATAGGCCTGGGTCCCCCCAATCCCAACCTTCATCTAGCATGGGACACTGTGAGTGTCCAAGATAATAGATGCCATTGCCTGATATTGTGGATGTTAGGTGCTACTGCCTGCATCTGCAGATGTTAGGCATTACTTTCAGGAACTGTGGACACTAGGCACTACAGCCTGGGACTACTGACAGTGGCCTTTAGGCCACATTGCCATGTGGGAAGGAACCGTTTTGATGACATTTTCAACTAGGCCTTGCTGTCCTGAAAGCAGGGAGAAAATTTGAGCACACAATGAGGAGGGAAAGACAATAACAGAAAACACAGCAGTGGCAAAAGTGTTAAATGTGTTTTTTGTTTCAGTTTTCACCAGAAAGATTTGTATTGATTGCATGACTCACATAGCTAACAGCAGTGTAAATAGGGTAGGATCTGAGGCTCAAATACAGAAAGAACAATTTAAGAATTACCAGTTAGATGACAAGTTAGATGTCTTTTAGTCAACAGGGCCTGACTAAACACAGCCTAGTATACTTAAGGAACTAGCTGAAGAAATTTCTGAGCCATTAGTGATTATCTTTGAGCACTCATGGAAGATGGGAGAGATACCTGAGGACGAAAAGGACAAATATAGTATATATTTGTAAAAAGAGGAATAAGGACAACCCAGGAAATTATAGGTTAATCAGCCTAAATTTGGTACCCAGAAAGATAATGGACCGAATAATCAAGCAATCAATTTATAAGCACATAGAAGATAATGAGGTGATACGTAACAATCAATATGGATTTATCAAGAACAAATCATGTCAAACCAACCTAATATTCTTCTTTGATGGTAACTAGCCTTGTGGCTAGGAGGGAAAGCAGTAGATAGATAATATCTTGACTATGGTAAGGCTTTTGATTCTCCCACTTGACCTTGTCATATAGCCTAGAAGAGTTTACTCTGAGGAGGGTGCACAACTAGTTGGAAAAATGTACTATGAGAGTAGTTATCAATGGTTCATAATTAAACTGGAAGGGCATATCAAGTGTGGTCCCCCAAGGATCTGTCCTGGGTCTGGTTCTATTCAATATCTTCATAAATGATTTGGATAAGGGCATAGAAAGTACACCTATAAAGCTTACAGATGATACCAAGCTGGGAGGGATGCAAGCACTTTGGAGGGCAGGATTAGAATTCAAAATGACCTTGACAAACTGGAGAAATGATCTGAAATAAATAGGATGAAATTCTATAAGGACAAATGAAAAATATTACACTTAAGACAGAATAATCAATTGCACAAATATCAAATAAGAAATGACTGCCTAGGAAGGAGTAGAGCAGAAAACGATCTGGGGGTTATAGTGGATCACAAACTAAATATGAGTCAACAATGTAATACTGTTGCAAAAAAGGTAAACATTTTTCTTGGATGTATTAGCAGAAGTGTTATAAACAAGACATAAGAAGTAGTTCTTCAACTCTACTTAGCACTGATAAGGCCTCAACAGGAATACTGTGCCGAGTTCTTCTCTCCACGCTTCGGGAAAGATGTGGACAGAGAAGAACAACAAAAATGACTGAAGGTCTAGAAAGCATGACCTATGAGGAAAAATTGAAAAAATTGGGTTTCTTTAGTCTGGATAAGAGAAGACTGAGGAGGGGGAACATAACAGTCTTCAAGTATGGAAAAGGTTGTTATAAAAAGGAGGGTGAAAAACTGTTCTGAACCACTGAGGACAGGACAAGAAATAATGGGCTTAAATTGTAACAAAGGAAATTTTTACTAATGTCCAACCTAAATCTCCCAACTATAAGGGTAGTTAAGCATTAGAATCAATTACCTAGGGAGGTTGTGGAATCTCAGTTACTGGAGGGTTTTTTTAGAACAGGTTAGACTAGTGGGCTTCAACCTTTTTACATTTGTCGACCCCTAAAATTTTTTTAATGGAGGTGTGAACTGCTTTGGATATCTTAGACATAGTTTGTGGACCCCCATGGGTTCATGAACCACAGGTTGAAAACCACTGGATTAGACAAACACCTCTCAGGGATGGTCCAGATAATACCAAATCCTGACTCAGTGCACAGGACTGGACTAGATGACCTATCCAGCTTCCATTTTTGTTGACAGAAAATTTCAGCCACAATTAATAGCATTGCAGAATTTTTGTGCCATTTAGAATTATTTTGATATGTAAAGAGTTCAATTTAAAATTTAGTTTGTTACCAAATTAAGTTGAACTGATTTTAGGTACTCTCAATCCAATTTGAGTGTCCACACAGGGAGGTTACACTATTTTGATTTGATTTAATTTAATTTAATTCAGAAATTGATTTAGTTGAAGTGGTGCAACTTCTGTGTGCAGGCCTGGGCTTTGTGAATGGGCCTTAACCTCTGAAGTCATCAATGGATGAGATATTGGACAAATTATGCTTGCTTGGACCCAATCATCACTTAAATGAAAATTCTAGGTTCAACTCCACAATATTTGAATAGGGCGTTTGTATACTCTTATAGTCTTGAAGGCAGGGTGAAATTGGGATAGAACTTGAGATCACATCTTGTTCTACATAAACAATTATAAGCATTAAAAAAAAAATAACCAAGCATGTTTTACTTAACAGTATGTAATGGACATAGTTTGGCTGTGCGAATGTCATTCTGTGACTTTCTACGAAGTAAGAAATCTATTGCAGTGGCTACAGTCCTGTCAGGTGATAGGAAATGTTTACTTAGTTCAAAACCGTGCAAGTCTGACTTTCACAGGTCCTTGAGTGTGTTGGTAGAGAGTATGTCTTCTGAAAGTGACTCTGATACATTGATTTATGAAAATGTTGCAGAAATAAAACAGGAAAATAGAACAATGGGGCAACTAAAAAGATGATGCACAGCAGTGTAAATGCAGAGGCCAAGCCAAATATGTTGGAGTATACATCATAGGCTGAAGTTAAGTCTTCCAGTTCTCTCTTGCAGATGAAAATAAACAGTGCAGACTGATTCAGATCCAGAGCATGCTAGCACTGGTGTGAATGTAACTCTGGGTTAATGAGACTGACTTTTCAGAGGCAGGGACACAGTATCAAAACATATGTTGGGCTGATAAATTTATATCAAAATCTTCTGTGGTCTCCTCTCAGACATTGTGGTTTTCCGTGAATAATCTTGGCCTAGAGAATTTTGGGAAATGTATATTTTCCTTAATCCGCATATGCAGGTTTTGTAGGAAATGAAGATGAAAATCACCCTACTGCAGAGAGCCAGCATAAGGACTATGTACCATTTTAGTACTGTAGAGTCCTGGTGCTGGCTATCTGGATTGGGGTGAATTTCAGCCTCCCTAAATAAATTATTAATGGGGAATGTAGTCTAATTGTTTTGAGGTTTGAAAAATCAAGATATGGAGGCCTGGTTTTGAAATTGAACTATATAAACCCTAATAGAATGAATGAATTAATTGATATATATTTGTGGCCATGCACATTAGTCAAGGATTTTGGAGTAGAAAGTGTTCAGTAAATGTATGTTTCTCCTTCTCCATTCTGTCCCCCTCTCTTCCCCCCCCCCCCCCCACTTTAACACATGCATGAAGAATAAAAGCAACAACAAAAATACAGATGTTAGCATGCTGAAATACTGGTTTTGGGGCTTGAAATTCAGTGAACATAGATACACTGAAGACTGTTTATGCTTTGTTTATACAGCCACCAACAAATCTTTTTATGAACTGTAAAAGTAGGAAGAATTACCTACCCATTCTTTAAAATAAAAAAAATACCGGACACAATCACTAAGAGGGTCCATCACATTTTCCTTGAAAAGACAGAGGCATTAAGTCTTTGACCCTGTACCAATAAAATTAATGTGAGTTTTTTCATTGACCTGAAGGGACACAATCTCAAGCCCAAAGACCAAGATTCTGCACCATTGAAAGCAAGCAGAGTTTTGTTGTTGGCTTCAGTGGGAGCAGTATCAAACCCTAACTACTCAGGAAGACATCAGTAACAGACTGATTATCAATAAAATAATAGCTTTCTACATGGGACTAGGCAGAGACTAGGGCATGGGCGGTCTTGCCTAGTGGCTAGAGCTGGAGTCCATAGCCAGGAATAGGAGCCGAGAGTTAAAACAGGAGTCAGAGACCAGATGCAAGAGCCAAGGTTCAGAGCAGAAGTCAGGAATGAGAGCAGGTTTACCTGGAGTGAGACAGAGCTAGGAGCAGGGCTGGGTCTGAGGCAAAAATGCAGGAGCAAAGCTGGGAACAGGCACAGAAGGTATGATGGCCATGGGTGAATGCTTTGAACAGCTTCCAGGCTACTGCTGTTGCTGGGTTTAAGGCTGGTCTGCTGATCCTTCCTGCACTAGGGAATTAGGAAGCCTACTACTGGTCAGCCACACTCCTGAAGTTACCCGAAAACTGGCTGTGCTATATGCCCTAATTCCTGACAGTATCCCCCTGGGGCCTGGTTTTTCAGGATACTTACAATGTAACTCTTACAATATGTCCAGACCAAGGATGTCTTGGAAACCGGTAGAGAATAATTTGTCTGGACTGTAGCCTTCCTAGTCAATCAAGTATTGGAGCCTTCCCCTAACTCACCGAAATTCAAGGATTCATTGGACCTAGTACTCCTCCTGTCCATGGGTAGTGGTGGTGGGTTGGATCAATTTGGCTACAGGTTCTCAGTGTAAGTCTTTTAAAGTGAGATGTGAAAGATGGTGTGGATCTTCAAGGGCTAAGGCAACTGTAACCTGAAGGCCACTAGGTTCACTCGTTCTATAATCTTGAAGGGTCCCAGGTATTAGACTCATAGACTTTAAGGTTAGAAGGGATCATGATCATCCAGTTTGACCTCCTGCACATTACAGGCCACAGAACCTCATCCACCCACTCCTGTAATAGACTCTTTTATAGGCCCAGCCCTCTTTAGTTAGTCGGTTTGGGCTCACCTGCTCCAATCCAAGGGAGCTGAGCTCAGTGACACAGGCACAGTGCAAACTTAACACCCCCCCCGCCATTCAGGACTAAGAGAGGTATGGGTCTCTGCCAAGAGTGGTGATGGCTGGGAGCCTGAAACCTTAAGTGGGTGCTCTTGAGTCACCATGGAGGGGGAATTACAGCTGCAGTTACCCCTGAAACTCTGACAGACCTCTCTACAAAAATGTCAGGAAGGAAAAGCTCAGCCTCCAGCAGTGCCATTGGAGAGTGTTCTGCTAAAGTGAGTCACACTGAGAAGCAGGTGTAACTGCTGACATGTTTGAAGTGCTTCTATAAGTAAACAGGTTTACAATACTTATTTTCTGACACTGCACAGAAACACTTGAAACTTTGCCGCAAGAAGATAAATAGAGAATTGGTCAGGGTAAACTAAATTTATTGAGGGGAACAGGGTTACAGGGGAGACATTGCTAGCTGTTATGCAAGAGATGACTTATGACATATATCTTGGAGATGGCGATCCCATGATGAAATTCATGATTCACAGCAAAACATTCACTAGCAAGGATGTAGACTATTTACTTGAGATAATGGGATTGAGTGTGAGTATATCTGAACCCACTGTCAGTCTGTAAAACATTGAAAAGATTGTCCAGTGTTTTATTATGAAGTAGGATAAACTGTAAAAATAGCAATATCTGTGAAAGAGCCCTCCTGGACACAGGGTCATCCTTTACTTTACTTGGACAAGAAGCTTGGCTTGTATTAAAAGTAACCAATCTACCACTTGACCCTTGGGAGAATGGATCTTATTTAAGATCTGCCAAAGCTATATTACATGGACTACATTAGTTGGTACCCTTCAGGGAAGGGTATTTCAACACAAAGTAATATTTATTCCAAGTATGCCATTAAATATGTTGCAGGTTTAGGAACTGATTATTTTAATAAAAATACTGGTTTTATACACCCATCAACTGTATGTTTAGGATAACAAGAGACTTAAAATTCAATATGTACCGGGATCAAGCTGATGCTGTGCAGGCTACAGAATAATAGATCAGTTGCATTAAGGACAGTATAAGAACAGCTTAAAACCCACAAGAGCAAAACCGAGTCAACAGTAATGAAACTTATGTTAGTTATGATAAAGCTTAGTGAAATCAATGGCTAAAATATTGCTGCTGTTGGGCTGGTCAAAGACCCTAGACTGACCATATTAAATACTTAAACGACTACCATTAAGGAAAAAAATCAGCGCAGAAAAAGGCACTCAACAGATGCAATGGAGATTAGATATGTGCAAGAACTGAAATATCCTACCTCTGAAGAACAGTAATTACTGTACCTCAGAACTATTCACAAGTAATCTTTAGATAGTATACTCTGTACTTTGCTCTCCAAGAAATTGATCTTGCAAGGATCTGAGAACTCTGGCCCCAATCAAACACTTGAGCATGTGCTTAAATTTAAGCACAGGAGCAGTCCAATGGGACTACTCTGACACTTAAACATGTGCTTAAGTGTTCACTGGATCAGATATTTAGTGGTCAGCCCCTTGCAAGTTCAAATTCCAAAATTTGAATGAAAACATTTTGGGTCTGGTTCTCTTCTCAAACCTGATTAATTCTATTGACTTCAATGGAGTTACTTCTGATATATAACACAGCTGTAAAAGAAGAATCAGGCCCTTCAGTCTTTGTTGGTGCAATCCAACAGAGCTACATTACAGGAGTCCTGCATGCAATTATTGTAACAAGAAATGACAATTCAGGAATTAGTATCAGGCACCAGAGATGGTGTTTAAATTATTTATAAAACAATTCCAAGGCACTTGGCTAAGCATTTCTAGCCTTTCAAACAGTTACGTCATTACTGGTGACATGCTTCACTACACAAGTGTTTCAGATGAACAAAAACCTAAGTTCTTATGAGGACTGGTAACTCCACTATTAGGCTGCATCTAAATTTGTGAGTAGAGGACGACTAAATTCTTGAGATGGTCGAAATTTTCCAAATAGAGTTTTGACAAAAAAAATTGTTGAAAATTTAATTTTCAATGAAATCTCCCCCCAAAAATCTTTAAAATGTTCTGTTTTGATGAGTTCTATTAAATTCCCTTAATTGCCTTGAATTTAGTCTCCAAAATGGCCACAACTCTTTAAAAAACAATTACATTTTCCACTCTGTTTTTTTCTTTTAGAAAAGTGTGCAAAATTATCTAAACATTGAAAATATTTTTAAATGACCCCTTTATCAAATTTGCTCTACAAGTTACCTTTTTCTTTTTTTTTTGCCACCTCCTAGGAAAACAGTCCTAGTCCCCTCAAACAAAAACACCATTACTTAGCGGACGTAGGCCACTTTTTACGTAATTCATATGATTTCTCTTAGCTGCACCAATTAAAGCTAATTCAACTACTAGAATTCATCAACTACTAAAATTCATCAGCTACATCCATTCTCCAATGGTACAGGGAGCAGCTGCTCTGTAGTAGAACTGCAACCTATGAGCCTCTCTGGCAATGTTGAAAAACTTTAATAACCATATTAAAACAAACTACAAATATATTTACCGTATTTAGAATAAGCTAAATTGATCAACAGAAAATGTAGGCCTAGATGTTTTTAAAGTACCTAGAAAGTATATTTTCAAATGTTCAAATTTGGTAAACAACTTGTACTTCCCTATCCAAGTACAGTACATGACATAACTATGGGCACTAATTCTGCTTCTATTAAAGTCAATGGCAAAGCCCAAATAGACTTTGGTAGGTACAGGATGGGGCCTGTGGTCTCCATCATGAGCCACCTAACATGCCTGCCCAGTGGGATGAAGGTGGCAGGCTACCCACGTCATCAGTCTGTGCATGGTGGAGAAAACAACACCACCAGGTGCTACGCCCCCTCCTGTGAAAGTAGGTGTAGAAAGGTGTGGAGTAAAGCATTGGCTACACACCTCTCCTTACTCAAATTAGAATCAAACACACCAGTTCGGTCCAATATTATCTTGGGGTTTTGGAATCCCGCCCATATGAAATCTTTGGAATTCCGCCCAAATGAAGCTAGAATGAGACAGATTGTGACAACTTGTGTCTAGAGGAGCTGCAGCTAAAGCAGTGGTTAGTCAGAGGAAACATGCTGTTCCATCTAGCCTATTTTTGAAAAAAAGAACACTGCAGTGAGAAATTTGTTAAAATAAGAGCTGTGCTTTTCTCTTTCTCTTTTTTTTTGACTGTCAGATTTATTGTCACACAAAATATATTAAATATAGACTCTAGATTATCATATAGTACACTGGAAATCAGGAAATTGATTCAAGCTGCTCTGTCTGTTCCCTGTGGTAGATACTGTTCAATATCCACTTACAAGTGTTAAATTTCACCTTGGGTGGGATGCCAGATGAATTTATAGTCTATATAAACTAAAACGTACATTTAATATAAAAGTGCAGGTCAACATATCGGCATTTCAGAAATTTTATGAAGATGCAAGCTGTTTATGGTTGGGTTGGAAAATGTGAAGGAGCCTCAGATTAAGCACTGTTGTGAATATAAAGTCTCATTTAAATTTTATTAGGAATGCTATAGTGACGTATTTCAATAGCTGACCTCCCAATGACTCTCTGCAATTTACTCAGTATTTGCTCAGTTTCAGATGTTAACCTGATGTTCAACTGATTCCGACAGCTTTTTGAAGTTACATTGATTTCCAGTTTGATCTTCCATTCAGGGGCCCACTGGAATGCTAAAGAAATGAGCCAGAACTAGAAGCTAGGATAATATTGCCGACAGAGATCCCCTTGAGGCAAGATAGTTTTATGGAACTCTTTGCCGCCCGCCCTCCTCCCCCCCCACCCCCCCGGCCACCTCAAATTAAGCAAACAGTGCACAATTCTCCCACAACAAACATTTATTCACATGGTAATGACATAGATCAAAACACAATAATCTCTTTCCTAGGTGCAGAGGTTTCTCAGGAAATAGAACCAGTGCCAGTATGCTGTATAAAGAAGGGCTGCTAGATTTCAGAATGCGAGAAGCTGAGCTCTGCAGGTGGGAAAAGCTGGCATCATGCTGGGGACAGGACGGGTTGGAGGGATCTTCACTGTGTGGCTCTTCCTATCACATGGCCCACAAAGGACAGCAGTCTGCTCCTGCCATTCCTCTTTCCTTGTTCCCAGCTGACTGGAACAGTCAGGCCAGCACTGTGCAGAGGAGTCTAGTCATAATGGTACTTACTCTGTAGCTACATGCTACTTATTAATTCTCTGTACTGGTGTTAGGGAGGCAATGATGATAAGGCTTTTGAAATGGATAGTGCACAGGCATATTTTCCTCCATCGTCTTTTAGTTTCTTTTGAAAAGTGAATGCACATGGTGTTGATTATGTGGTACCCATAGCAGATGCACAGCCCTGGAGACTGAAGTATTTTATTTATGCCCATTACAAGTACCACATAGCTGTGTGAGCTTCCCTACATTGCTCCATCACTTCAATCCTCAGTGCCCAGTGAGTCCTTAGCCTCTCTGCTGGGAAGGCATATAATACCATTCATGGCGGGGGGTTATTTTTGTTTTGTTTTACTAATTTATTTAGGAAATATTAAGAAGTGTTCAAGTCTTTGTTGGATTTTATGATTTGGACATTGTAACATTTAATGAATATTCAGAGGTATAGTGGGTAAAATATATTTTAAAAAATTGATTAATTGAGCCCTTTCTCTGTTCACAAATCATTTGTGAACCATCCCAGATTTCTTCTTTCCTTTTTTTAATCTTTGTATGTTCATTGGAAGCGTACACCCAATAGTTTGTGTGACTAAATTTCAGCATGCTTATTTCAACTCTTCATTATTTCTGTTGTGTGCTTGGTTGCTTGATTCACAGGGTATTGTTTTTCCTCAGTGGTGTGATCACTGAAACCTTATGAACAGCAGAATAATGAATAGTGAACAATACACTCCCAGTCTGAATGTTCAGACACACAATGATTTGTGCAAAAAATTGGCAAATGTTAGGATCACAAACATTTTCAAGAATAATTGTGAATATGAATTCTTGTGAACAATGAATAACATAACCCCCTGAATAACAGAGAGGCAAATTCAACATCTTTATTTATTAAAGTAGTTGTCACTTTGAATTATTTCTACTCAGGGCAAGTCTACTGTACAAAATTAAGCCAACCTAAGTTATGTCAATGTACAGCCACCACAGTTATTGAATTGGTTTTACATGTCCAGACTATGCTCCTAGTGTCGGCAATGCAGGTCCTCATCAGGACAGCTTACATTGATTCAACTGCCAGTGTGGAGCATTGTGGGACAGTTTCTGAAAGGCAGCAACAGTTAATGTAAGCAATGCAGATTGCATCAGCCTAACTACATTGACTTAATCGCTACATCTCTCGCTCAGGTGAAGCTATTAAGTTGGTGTAATGGGTGAGTTACATCGGTGGGAGATACGTTGACCTAACTCTGTAAGCATCTACATTAAAATGTAAGTTGCCTTACATTGACCTAACTCTGTAGTGTAGACCAGGCCTCATAGTTGGACTGATCAGAAAAGAAGGCACAACCTTTATTTTAATTGCATAAGCACTCAGTTCTGTCTGAAGAATCTTCTAAAAATATCTAGCTCACATTGGGCATGCACAGAATTTTAACAAGACTAATATATTAAGAACATGTCACCTCTTCAACTATTATCCCATACTAGTAATTGATAGCTACCCTTATAGATACCTATTAACTCGGAACTGGACTGATACCAGCCACCAGGCAATAGTTGATTTCTGCTTAATATGTCTGAGCCATGTTATATCTGTATGAAATTATAATTTTATTGGGATAGAGATCCTTCCACATGTTTATACAGGGCTGAGCGAAATGTTAGCACTCAGTGAAATCAGCTTGAACCAGTCTTGGAGCAGTGACCTAGAAGTGAAAGGTTCTATGTCCCATTATCTATAATCTAAGCTATCCAGTCCCTGTGGATGAGGATTTTTTTATATCACGAATACCAGTGGGAGTGGGGAGTGACAACATATGTTCTGTCAAGTAAAATTATGTAAATACTTGGGAGGAAGCATCTTTGTGACGGTGGTTGGTAAGTGGAACTGGTGTGGGGCACTCCAGAGATAGACATAAATTAAGTCAGGGTGATCATAACTGCCAAAACTCCTACTAGATCCCCTTGTCAGAAGGCAATAAGGAAGAATATACCCGACAGATGGAAGCAGTGGAGGCTCTAGTACATTTATGTCATTTTATTGACTCAGATGGTGATAGCAGTTTTCAGTGGAGGTCCCTAAAAGAACAATGCTAGTTCATCAGCAACCAACCACAGCTTGATGTCAGATGATCCTATTTCTTCTAGCGGAGTTGACAATTTCTCCAGGGAAGTTTCCGGAAGTAATCAAGAGTCTATTTGAGAGGGAGGAGTGTGTCAGTTTTGAGTACTTAAAGAGACATAAGAAACAAGAATGTGTTGGCTGCAGCAGGATTTTGGAAACACTGGAGTTTCTCCAAGGGGAATGAAACCTACAATAAGGTTTATGATATAACTTGTAGGGACTAAATCAGCTGCTCCAGTCTAGAAGTAAAGATTCCTTTAAGATCAAGGAAGCTTTTACATTCTGAAATATTTCTTAAGGCTAGAGAGTAGACGAGCCTGTCTAAACAGCTATGCAGCAGTTCTGGCTTCATTTTTCTAAACTCTTCTCCCTACACACAGTATAACTTACTGTCCAGTAATGCCTTTAATTAAGCCAGTAAAACAAAAATATACTGAGTTTGGCAATAATAACATTTTGCTAATCTGTCAGAGTGAAATAGATAATGAAAGGTATAACCAACAGCTGCTCTTGACTCTGTAATGAGGCTTCTTTGTTCACACTGAGTTGAGTATCCAAGATGTCTGAGTGCCTCCATTTTTAAAGGTCCAGTCTAAGAGAAAACCTAGAAGAGTACAAATGCTCACTAGGTAGAAGGGTAAAGCTCCATAAAATTCTGCTTTAATATTAGAAGGGATGTTGAGAATAAAGATACAGGATTTGTTTTCCGTTCGCTTTTTTTAAATTAGGAGTGCCTTCCAAGGCAGTGAGAAAAAGGATAGACCTGTTCAGCAGTGCTTTAAGCAGTCAGGTAATCAGGAATTAAGACACTATATATAGCTATAGATGGTTTGTCAACAATACCAGGTGTTATAGCCCATCTGTTTATAATATTTAAAAACACGAAGGATTCAACACGCCTTTTATTCTGAACAAAAAGTTCATTTTGATATGTTATGAATCAGTGATTGTTTCTTGCAATAGAAAATACCGAAAAGCTACTTTCTGACCAACCTGAACACCATTCCATATGGGATCCCCTCCTCCTCCGCACGCGCGCGCACACATGTTTCAGTTTGAAACTTTAGGTATTGCTGCTCATGGAGGCATTATTCCCCACACTCTCTCTGTCCCCCCATATTAGTCATAGGCATGAGCAACTGTGTTTTAATGATGGATATCTGACTTCTGGGAGTTTCGGTTATATGAAAGGGTTTCTCATTCAAAGGGAATGAATGAATGTTCCAGAAGCCTTGGGCCTGACTCTGATCTCACTTACTCTGTTGAAAATCAGGTGCAGCATATTAAGGTAAAACTGGTCTGAGAGGAGAAACAGGACCCTTTACATATTTGTTAATCATTACAGAGCTGATCCAAAGCCCAGAGTAGTCAATGGGAGTCTTTCCATTGACTTTAAAAGGCTATATAGCACTCCCTTTACGTCTCGTTCTGACAGCCTTACACACATTACCTGATTCTGTGAGTAGCCCCATTGCAGTCAATGGGACTACTCACAGAACAGGGGACTACTCAACACAAGTAAGGCTGGCCAAGTCTATAGCAATTGTAGGTGTTGCTTATGTTAGGGGGTGGGTTGTTTGTGGGTTTTGTTTTTTGTTTGTTTTTTGTTAATTTTTTAAGAGAGAAGCTAATATGGCTCTTTATTTAGAAGAGAACTAGATAAAATTAATAGAAAGAACTAGATAAATTCACGGAGAACAGATCCATCAATGGCTATTAGCCAGGATTGGCAGGGATGGTGTCCCTATCCTCTATTTGCCAGAAGCTGGCAATGAGCAACAGGGAATGGATCACCTGATGATTGCCTATTCTGTTCATTCCCTCTGGGATACCTGGCATTGGCCACTGTCGGAAGACAGGATACTGGGCTACATGGACCTTTGGTCTGACCCATTATGCCTGTTCTTATGTTCTTATATTGTTTGGGTAACAATGGATACTTACATTATTTTTTAAGATGTTTCTTTTTTTCTAATTATTTTTCTCTTCAGGTCGTAAATTGTTTAACCATTTGCAGTTAAAGAATGTGAAGATGGAATACTTGTATCACTTAAACTGATAACTTCTTTGGTTGCTATAGTGATTACCCATCTGCTTATAATATTTAAAAATGGTGATTCAGTGTTCCTTCTTATGAGAAAAGGGATTACTAATTCATAAATACCAAAGTAATTTGTTTTTCCCCTTGATTTAATATATGGGAAAGATAAGGCACAATTTTAAGATGAAAAACAAGTTTTTATTAGAATCATATAGAAAATACTCTTCCCCTCTCCCCCAGACTTTCTGCATGTTTGCATTCTGTAAGATATATTTTTCCCTGTCAAAAAACATAAGAAAAGAAATCAGGAGAAAAAATTTAAAAGAGCCTTCATAAAGCTCAAAGTTGGGTACCAGGATAGTTGGCAATGATGGGATTGTGGAAGTTGGATGGTGCTATTTTCCTATCTGAGTTAATTCAGCAAGTCATCACTAATGTATTTTAATCTATTTGCAGGACTATTGCCTCCAGCTGTACCATCTCATAAGCTCTCTCAAACTAAGGTGTGTCAGCTTGAGTAAGTAGATTGATGTGAGAGTTGTAAGCAAAAGTGTTGGTGATTCAGTAAGTGGCATTCTTCCCTCTGAGTCAGTAGTGAACCAGTGATCCAGTCGCTGTGGAACTAGAGGCCATCTTTCAAATGAGACATATGAACAACATCCTGACTACTTCTGGTGATTTAAAGATCTCATGGCACATTTTGCAAGCAAGAAAACTTTTCCCTTTCTTTGCTCTCTGTTCTTGGGTCCTGGCTTTCTGGATGTTACAATCACTTTCAAACTTGATTTATGTCTAGTCAGATTAAACTGAGTTAATGCAAACTAAGATCTTTTTATCTGTAATCTCTTTAAATCTAATGGCCCCAAGCGATATATTTTTGGCACATCATATCTGAACAAGTGCATCTCCCTGTTAGAATTCTTCTTCAACATCCACAGTCGCTTTGGCACCTTGCTTCACTGCTCCTCTTCATGTTCCCTGTCTCTTCTTTCTACTCCCAACTCTGTTGTTCTGTTTTTTAAGGGGAGACTATTGTGTTTTATCATGATTTAATAAGTGTATTTAACTCCAGTACCTTGGCCAGATTCCAATCTTTGTAACTTAATTTTGCATACATAATATTAATTCTTTGTATTTCTAGTGCACCTGCCATCTTAGGATCTCAAAGCACTTTACAGACTTTAATTACAAACAGATAAGATACAGCTGAAGTCTAGTCTGTAATGTCTTCTGGGCTGGGGCTGGTTAATCTTACTTGTCTGTAAAGTGCTATGTTTGCCTATTGCACTGTATAAATAATTTTAGTTGTGGTGTCTGTGAGATAGGGAAATAAAATCATCCCCACTTTAAAGACACACACTAAGTATCCCACGAAAACACACAGTGAATGTGAGTTGTGCACAAGGTTACGTAGGAAGTCTGGTTCATAGAATTCAGGTCTCCTGATTCATAGTTCTGCTCCTTAACTGTAAGCCCACCCCTCCTTCCATATTTCTATATTCCTCCTATAATTTAAGTTATTGTTCAGGAGGGGAAGTGAAGTATTGGGGAGTATTCATGTGCCTATGCTGTTGGAAGAAGTTGCCACATTTCACCTCCAAGGTGGCAACACTTTGATGATGGGTAAAATGATTCCTGTGTCATGTAGACATGAAAGACTAAAAAGCTTAATAATACAGAGCTCTTTAAGTCTTCTATTGTAAGGCAGATTTTCCAGGCCTTGAATCATTCCTGTTGCAATTTTCTGAACCCTCTCCAAATTTTCAACCTATTTTTAATAATATCAATATCACAACTGATTACTGTATTCCAGTAGTGGTCTCACCAATGCCATGTGTATGGATAGTAACATCCCTACTCCTCCTTGATATTCCCCTGCTTACATATAAAAGGGTAGGTTGTTATAATAGTTTTAGCTTCTTCACCAAACTAGGAGTTCATGTTCAGTTGGTTATCTACAGTGGACACCTGAGTCCTTTTCAACATCAGTGCTTTCCAGGATACCTTGCCCCATTCCATACATATGACATGCATTCTGTATTCCTCACTATATTATCATGTAATCGTCTGATTAAATGCACAGTACTGGATTGCACTAGTGTGACAGATATAGCAATTTCCTACAATATCCCGAAAGACCTTTTGGTATTAAGTTGATGTATTATTGAGGGCCAGATTTGATTGTAATTTCTTTATGGGAGAGATGTGACAAATTTTGCAACCCAATGCAGTGTCTTTGAGGCTCATTGGGCTGGTCTACACTGGGGGGGGGGGGATCGATCTAAGATACGCAACTTCAGCTACGCTATTCGCGTAGCTGAAGTTGAAGTATCTTAGTTCGACTTACCTGGCCGTCCTCACAGTGGCAAGTTGACCGCCGCAGCTCCCCCGTCGAGTCCGCTTACTCCTCCTGCCGAGGTGGAGTATGGGCGTCGATTCAGGGATCGATTTATCACGTCTAGACGAGACGCAATAAATCAATCCCCGATAGATTACTACCCGCCGATCCGGCGGGTAGTGTAGACGTGGCCATTGTTTTAAATGAGGGGTTTATGTGTGATTGCATTCTACTTCATGAGGGATGGCTACCACAGCTCCTCCAAGAGCTAAAAATGGTGGGTGATCTTTAAAGCAAATCAGCCAGGTTGCAATCCTCCCAGAAAGGTACCACCTCCTAGGGAGGCTCATAGAGCTCAGTTAAAACTACATTCTCCAGAGACCAACAGTCAAGGAAAGAATTTTTGGATAAATAGCCTGAGTTTAAACTGACTCAGGGCCTTCTTTCTGATCCAGTATATGGACAGAACTTTCTGTCCCAGGCGGGCCCCAATCATTCCTGGGAGGGGCTGGAAGGACTTTGGCCTACTGAGGCCCCATAAGACAGATGGGTGACCTCTGGTAATCTTGTGGCATGTGCATAGGAATTTTTATTCCAGGTCAGGAGGGAGAGACTCTCAGGTCTCCAACCAAGGGAGTATCAGAGTGGTAGCCGTGTTAGTCTGTATCTACAAAAACAACGCGGAGTGCAGTGGCACCTTAAAGACTAACGGATTTATTTGGACATAAGCTTTTGTGGGTAAAAAACCACTTCTTCAGATGCATGGAGTGAAAATTACAGATACAAGCATAAATATACTGTCACATGAAGATGAGGGAGTTACTTTACAAGTGGAGAACCAGTGCTGACAAGGCCAATTCAATCAGGGTGGATGTGGTTCACTCCCAATAATTGATGAGGAGGTGTCAATACCGAGAGAGTGAAAATTGCTTTTATAGCAATGCCATCCACAGCCTCAGAAACAACTCTGACATTATAATCAAAGAGGCTGATAAAGGATGTGCTGTAGTAATCATGAACAGGTCGGCCTATGAACAGGAGGCTGCCAGGCAACTCTCCAACACCACATTCTACAGGCCACTATCCTCCGATCCCACTGAGGAGTACCAAAAGAAACTACACCATATGCTCAACAAACTCCCTGCTACAACAAATCTACACAGACACACCCCTAGAGCCCTGACCAGGAGTATTCTATCTGCTACCCAAGATCCATAAACCTGGAAATCCTGGACGCTCCATCATCTCAGGCATTGGCACCCTTACAGCGGGATTATCTGGCTATTTGGACTCTCTCCTCAGACCCTACGCTACCAGCAGCACTCCTAGCTATCTTCGAGACACCATGACTTTCTGAGGAAATTACAATGCATTGGTGATCTTCCTGAAAACATCATCCTGGCCACCATGGATGTAGAAGCTCTTTATACCAATATTCCACAAGAGGATGGACTACAAGCTGTCAGGAATAGTATCCCTGATGAGGCCACAGTACACCTGGTGGCTGAGTTTTGTTACTTTGTCCTCACCCACAACCATTTCAGATTTGGAGACAACTTATACCTTCAAGTCAGTGGCACTGCTATGGATACCCACATGGCCCCACCTATGCCAACATTTTTATGGCTGACTTAGAACAATGCTTCCTCAGCTCTCGTCCCCTACCGCCCCTCCTCTACTTGTGCTACATTGATGACACCTTCATCATATGGACCCACGGGAAGGAAGCCCTTGAAGAATTCCACCTGGATGTCAACAATTTCCACCCCACCATCAAGCTCAGTCTGGAGCAGTCCACACAAGAGATCCACTTCCTGGACACTACCATGCAAATAAGTGATGGTCACATAAACTCCACCCTATACCAGAAACCTACTGACCGCTATTCTTACCTACATGCCTCCAGCTTCCATCCAGGACACATCACACGATCCATTCTCTGCAGACAAGCCCTAAGATACATCCGTATTTGCTCCAATCCCTCAGACAGAGACAAACACCTACAAGATCTTTATCAAACATTCTTAAAAACTACAAAACCCACCCGGGGAAGTGAGAAAACAGATTGACAGAGCGAGACGGGTACCCAGAAGTCACCTACTACAGGACAGGCCCAAAAAGGAAAATAACAGAACACCACTGGCCATCACGTACAGCCACCAGCTAAAACCTCTCCAGTACATCATCAGCGAAATACAACCTATCTTGGAAAACGATCCCTCACTCTCACAGACCTTGGGATGCAGGCCAGTCCTCCCTTACAGACAGCACCGCCAACCTGAAGCAAATACTCACCAGCAACTACACACCACACCACAGAAACACTAACCAGGAACCAATCTCTGTAACAAACCCCATTGCCTACTCTGTACCCATATCTACTCTAGCGACACCATCATAGGACCCAACCACATCAGCCACACCATCAGGGGCTCATTCACCTGCACATCTACTAATGTGATATATGCCATCATGTGCCAGCAATGCCCCTCTGCCATGTACATTGGCCAAACCAGACAGTCTCTAGGTAAAAGAATAAATGGACACAAATCAGAGAACACTTCAATCTCCCTGGACATTCAATAACAGATTTAAAAGTAGCCATCCTGCAACAAAAAAACCTTCAAAAACAGACTTCAAAGAGAAACTGCAGAGCTACAATTCATTTGCAAACTTAACACCATTAATTTGGGCTTGAATAGGCACTGGGAGTGGCTGGCTCACTACAAAAGAAATTTTCACTCTCTCGGTATTGACACCTCCTCATCAATTATTGGGAGTGGACCACATCCACCCTGACTGAATTGGCCTTGTCATCACTGGTTCTCCCCTTGTAAGGTAACTCCCTTCTCTTCAAGTGCCAGTATATTTATGCTTGTATCTGTAATTTTCACTCCATGCATCTTAAGAAGTGATTTTTTACCCACAAAAGCTAATGCCCAAATAAATCTGTTAGTCTTTAAGGTGCCACTGGACTCTTCGTTGTTTTTAACCAAGGGAGTAGACACCTGAGAGGCTAGGAGCCTAAAGCAGGTGCACTTGATGACCCATGAGGAACTGTTACCCTAAACTGTATGACACCCAGTTGAACATGCAATCCAGATCAATATGTATAAGTGGTCTGTTTTTAGCAATATTTACCATTCCATCAATCTCTGCATCATCTGCAAACTCTATCACAATTATTTTGTATTTTCTTCCAGATCGTTGATAAAAATATTGACTAGCATTTGGCCAAAAACTGATCCCTGTCGGGAACTCCACTAGAAACACTACCATTGGATTATGATTCCCCATTGTTTAATGATATCTATCAGTTTTTAATCCTTTTACTGTGAAACAAATATTTAATTAAATGTTTAATATTAAAAACAAAATGAACCCCTCCTTTTCACATAAAATTTGGCATGTGTGATAAGAGAATAATTTTTCTTCTAGATGTAAAAAGCCAAATCCTTTGTTATGGGTTTTTGGGCTACAGGAAATGACTGATACAGGGGATTTTCAGTGATGGTAAAAAATCCCATATATTTTTCATCCATATTTAACTTTACAGTCAGTTAGCCACGTAGATGACCCAATAACTAAAATGTGGATGGATTTAAAGTATCAATTGAATAAAACATGACTCTTTGATTTAAATGGGTTAATAATAATGATTGTTATTAATAATTTGCACTTATATGGCTTTTCAGGTAGTGATCTTGAAGCACTTGACAAGGTAGGTAAGTATCATCATCTCCATTGTTCTAATGTTAATCCCAAAGGGTGCATCATCTGTCACTAACTGTGCAGCATAAAACAGCTCATTTTGTTTCCTTTCACTCACTGTGGAAGCAGAGCACAAAACAGTCCCTTTGGCGTGTTCATCAAAACTGTGATCTGGCTGATTAAAATGCAGAGATCCTGGCATTTGCCTTTTATCTGCAGTCCGTCATATCTGTATGATTTGAATCTCATTAACACTGTTTCCAGTCTCTCTTTAGAATTGTTTCCCACTTTACAGGCAACTAATTAAACAGACACAACTTGAAGTATGGTGTGTAGATTTCTTGTGTAAATTTCTGTGAAAACATTTGAAACCTGTCATCTTACTAGTACTGTAGTCTTCAAGCATAATTTGAGGGCATAGTGCACAATTTGGTGTTATTCAAAATTGCATTTCTTTTGTGTGAAAATCATCTGATGATATATATTTTTGAAATGTACCTATGCACCCTATTTGATCTTCTCTTCTCTCCTCTCCCTTTTTCTGATCTCCCTGTTTGGAATAGGTTTTTTTATTTTCTGCATTTGAATTTCTCTACATTACTCTAGCTACTTTACTGCCTGTGCTTTAATTTCATTTCTTCTTTGAATTTTTGTTACTTGTCCTGCAGGATGCTGACTATAAATACAATATTTGTCAGCTTTTTTTTTCATATCTCTTCATCAATCTGTTTACTGTAAGCTCTACTGCTTTTTTGAGTAGTTTGGCCACATAATCACAACAGCAATATAAACTTTTTTATTGTTAATAATCAATATGCTCAATATGATCTTACCGTTAATAATTCAAATAGAGCTAATAGAAAACTATTTTATGACTAAATTGGCCCCCAATGATCCATGCACAGAGGGAGCCTGCTATATGTGCATTCCTCTGTCTTTATGGAAGTAGGGGAAGTAGCAGCTTCACATCACCACGCCCCTCTGCTGGGATTCTGTGCAGAGGAAATGCCCGAATTCTGAGGGGCAAGAGTGGGCAGAGCAGGGGAGAGTCCATTCTCTGCAGTATTGTCCTTTGCTGGGCACTCACATTTCTGCAAAGAAAACAATGGTTCACATTTCTTTTTGACCCATGACTTGAAGCTGAGAGATCTTCCAGGTGAAAGTACAGGCAGGACACAATAATAATAGTGTACTGAAAGCAGGACAGGGAGACCAAGGGTAAAAGAAGAAATTGCTTTTCCAGCCATAAGGCTGAACACAATGGTGCCTCCGCTGGGACTTCCTACAGGTTGAAGAACCTGTGTGGAGGCTTGTTGCTGCTTTTGTTTTTTGTCATCTCTGTTCAAAGCAAATAATACTGGTAAGGGCAGTAGCGGCGCCAGCTCTTCCGGCGCCCTAGGCGGCGGAAGGTCCCGCCCCCGAAATGCCGCCCCCAACAGCGGCGGCGGCAGGTCCCGCCCCCAAATTTCTACGGGCGGCGGAGGCGCCGGCGCCCCCAAAATAGCAGCGCCCTAGGCGACCACCTAGATCGCCTAATGGGTTGCGCCGGCCCTGGGTAAGGGGAATCACTGTAAACTTCCTGTAAAAGCAGCAAAGAATCCTGTGGCACCTTATAGACTAACAGACGTTTTGCAGCATGAGCTTTCGTGGGTGAATACCCACTTCTTCGGGTGCAAGCTAGATGAATTCCATGCAAAAGACTCAGTCCGATGCGGTGTGAGTAATTGCTAAGTAGTGCTGCATGCACTACTTTAACTCTCACTGAAGTTAATGGGAATTGAGGGTGGTCAGCACTTTTGGGGATTACACCCTTGGCTGGCTGAGAATATCATGATTATTTTGCTGGTGGTTGGAGTGGTGAACATTGTAAAGGTTTTTTAAAAAAAATTCTTTTAGTCCCTCTGTCCAAAGTATACATGATTATTCAATTTTTTATTTCTTTATTTCTTTATACCATTTTAAATGTAGAGATGAAGCCCAAACCAAGATCTGAACACTGCTTAATCTAGCTGCTCTAAATAGTGGGGTGTTCAGAATCCAGATTTGTATCTACATTTTGCAGCTTAATCCATCCCTATTTAAAGCATGTATTTTAATGGACAAATTCTCTGATTAATTTCATTAAAGTTACATTCGCGAAGGATTCAGCTCAAAGTATCCGCTTCCAGTACATCTCAAAGCCAGTAAAATCCCTCAATTTTTATTTCATTACATAATATCAGTTACCTCAGTTGTAACTGTAACTGCTCTTTTCTTTCAATGCAAATCTTTTTCCCTCTAAAGAACACATACATTGATGACTAAGCCGTAGGAGTAATACACAGAAGTGGAAGAACAAACGCCACTCGAGTTCATCATTCATGAACTCCTCTTAGAAAACATTTATCCTTCCAAGTTGTTATTTCTGTATGTTGCTATGACATGATGGTAGGTAATAATCTTTACAAATCAAGAAATCATAGGGTATTTCTACACTGCAATAAAAAACATGCAGCGCCAAGTCTCAGAGCCCAAGACTTGGTCCCAGGCTATGAGGCTAAAAATTGCAGTGTAGACATTCGGGCTAAGGCTGGAGTCAAGGCTTTGAGACACTCCTCCCTTTCAGGGTCTCCAAGCCCAGGCTCCAGCCCAGGCCCAAACATCTACATTGCAATTATATAGTTCCAGAGTCCAAGTCCTGCAAGCCCAAGGCGGCTGACGTGGGCTATCTGTAGCCATTCATAGAAGCATAGATGCACCCATAGATGATGATGTAATGAAAATTACCAAAGGTGTTTAAAATTCCAATTTGACATAGAAACAGAAATTAATATGCTCTTCCACAAACTGAACAGGACATTATATGGTTTAAATATGAAAAAAAAATGGTTGTGATAAATGATGCAATTATATCCCATAATGAGTAAAGGAAAAGACATAAAAGAAAGAAATATAATGTCAAAAGTCTATAGCCTGAAGTGGCGAATTTCATAGTTAGGAAACCTATCTGATCTCTTCTGTATCACGGAAGAATCAGGAGGAAAATTCCTCAGAATAAACTAAGTAAAAATGGAGGAAAGCCTTCTGATTTTTTTTTTAACTGTTACGCAGCATTTGCTGATGTGTAAAATTATCTCAGTCACTCATCAGCTCCAGTTTCCTGATATCATTTTTGATTCTCTAATGTAAACAGAAGTCTTTCACCTTCCACTCTCATTTTAATCCTACCATATAATGCTTGAGCAAAATCTCACCGCCCCCTTAGCTAGACAGGATAATAATTCATATGTATTTTGGATTAATATAGGATTAACATGTTGTGAGAATGCTATTACCTTCAGCATACATTGCTCTCACATATAGTCCCTATATGTCTGTGTTCCTAGTGGTACCCTTTGGGGCAGGAGACTGCAGCAAATCCCTATTTTGCCTATGCCTGATAACCAGGCTGTCACACCAATATTACCTACTTCTGGCCATGTCCCTCTCCTTGTACAGTGCCTAGCACAATGGGGTCCTGGTCTCATTGGAGCCACTAGGTGGTATTGTAATTAATTTTACAGAACTTAAAAGATGTTAACCATCTAACTATAATCTTACTAGAAAGTCTGGTGAAGCTATTCTATTACCTTAATTACAAAATGGAAAATAAATAATGCAGTTGGAGTTGTTAGCAATCAATTATACTCTTGGAATCTATGACTGTGTAACCCTCTCTGGGACAGTTTGTGTCTCTTTATAAAATGACCACCTCTTTCTAGCTCTTCCCTGAGACAGAATGTTCCCTTTCTCTGGAAATCAATTTCTCTCAGGTAATTCAGAAATTCCTTTCTGAGTTTCCACCTGTGCTCTTTAATGTTTCAATATTCTGGAAAAAAGCTGTTACTGGAGTTATTTGTGTGGAAGAGCTCTTCTATAGACACTTGAGAGCAACTTGATGATAGCCAGATGATATTGGTAAGGGCTGGGAGTATTTTGTTATCAGTATTATTAGTATTACAGTAGTCCCTATAGGCCCCAACATTATTGAGGCCACATTTTGCTCAGCACCGCCGTACAATCACAGTGATGAGAGACGGACCCTGCCCCAAAGATATTACATTTTAAATAGACACAACAAAGAATGGGAGAAAGGTATTATCTCCATTTTCAAATGGATAAAGGAAGCACATAACTGGGAGTTTCATACACTATTGAAAGCCTTTGGGACATTCAAAGGGGCCTATCAGAGAAAGTCAATGGGACTTAGGCTTCTAACTGCCTAAATAGCTTTTGGAAAATGGAAATTAACTGTCTAAATCACGTAGGCCTTTCCACGTTGAGCAGAGCAATGCCTGTATACCTTTATAAATCAACCCTTGCATCACTTGCCCAAGATCACACAGGAAGCCTGTAGGAAATGGGGGAGTTTAACCCAAATTCCAGTCCAGTGCCTTAACTGCAAGACCAGCCCTGTTAAGTTTTATCAGCAACTGTAGGCAAAAATCCTTCATATATTTCCCCGCCTGGGTGTATTCACTTCTACACCAGCTTTCCAGTAGCTGGTGACAGTTGCATTTGTGTACAGTGGGATGTCTCCAACCTCAAAGAGGAACTAACATTTTCAGTTTGAAATTTTTCACTTTTAATAGTTAAAGTGAGAATCTTTTTTTTTTTTTTTTTAACATGCAAAATATAACTGCAAACATGAGTAGAGATAGACCCAAGCTGCTTAACTGTAGAGATTTTGAAAGCTACTCCCATTTCCAAAGTAACAAACACAGATCTAAAAGGTGCAGTAGTGTTGTTCTGGGATCTAGGCCCCTCACTAAGACCTTATTTGTATCAATACATTATGCAATACGTAATGAATTTATAAACAGTAAGGTATTACTGCAAATTACTGATTTGTTTTCTTTTGCTAGATTTGAGAGGAATCTCCAAGCACTTTCACATCAGGGCCAGCAATTTTAGAAGAACAGGAGAATGTTTCAATATAGGAAGAAGCTGTGACAGCCTCTTACATGGTACACCAGAAAGTGGTGAAGTGGTTCTATCACATGTCACTAATGACTGAACTTTTCTGGCCAACTTAGGAAGCATCATCAGTGTGTTCCTGAGAGAACCATTTTATCTTTCCTAAGGGATTTGTGGGAGGTTGCTATCTTGCGGGGCCCTTTGACAAAGGGAAGAAATAAAGGACCTGCTCCAAAGCTCACTGGAGTCAATGGAAAGATTTTCATTGATTTCAGTGGACATTTGATCAGATCCAAAAAGAGAAAATCAGGGAATACCATATGACACCCTGCACCCTCCCTCCCTCCCACTTTCATCCCAGCAGCTGGTCCTGGTTTGTGAGTTAGACTCTATTTGGTACAAAATTGTATCCTATCAGTGAGAAAAAAGGAATCTTTGGTAAAGCAAACCAGACTTGTTTTGCCTTTCTGAAGTAATATAAACATCATTGCCCACTGGAAACGTACTATATTACTTTAGGGAATTTAAGGCAAAACAATTTCCCTTTGTAATTTTTGCTGGAGAAAAATTCATTTTAACTCAGCATATCCAATAAATTCCACAATTCTTTCCTGTGGTGAAACTAGTGAGTATTACCAATCATAGCCTCCACACAAACTCTGTTTGTTCAGATGGAAACCTCTAACAAATAAATCATGTCATTTGGACAGTGATGCTGCTTGTGGGTGATAGAGAGCTGCACTCAAGAGGGGGCTCCGGCAAAGGATTGTACAAGTCCTTCCCAAGCATCCCAGTGCATAGGGTGTCTGCTAGATAGTGCAGCTTTCTATCCCTATTGACCCTGGCCCAACCACTGGCTGGTGAAGAAAAAGGGTGTGGACCAATTCTCTCCATTATTCTCCCTGGCTCTCTCCACCCTGTCTGAGGGAAATGATGCCCACAGGCACACACAGAGAGAACAGTGTTTGTGTTCTCCTGACTATGGGGACTATGACTTTGACTGGTAGAACTTTAAGATTCCCTCTGAGGAGTGTCCTCCACACTGTCCCATCAGGTGGGAGAGGCCACATCTCCTCCCAGCTCTAAGAGGGCAGTAATTCATGGGGAAGGACCTCCTTTGAAGCAAGGAACTATCTTGCTGAGATGGTCCTCCTCTTCCAGGAAGCACTTCTCCTATAGGAACCTTGCTGCCATTGTCTTGATCCCCCTGAGACACAGCATTAGTTGCGGAGCAGATCCTGAGGGCCCTAATTTAGCTTTATCCAGCTTCAGCATGGGCACGTGGGAGTAAGATGGGGAATGATGCTGTAATATATCACACCCATCCCAGGCCCACATACTTTTCTGAAGGGTTTCATTTGAAGGGGCAAGGGGAGGGGGAATTATGTTTGGAGGTGTGGCACATACATACCCTTCTAGTTGGAATGGGAGGATATCCACACACAGAGGGTTATCATGAAGATAAGATGGGGAGTAGAAAAGATCTCCAGAATTTAAGAAGAGAGCAGAAGAAGGGGCTTGCATTCCTTTAGCTGTCACATAGTTAACTTTACACTTTTAAATTAGAAGAAAATTATATGAGAACTCAAACATTAGTGCTATGTCAGTTCAAGCATCCCCATTCACTTTTACATTCTGTCTCTGTTGGAGGTCTCAAATGCAACATGATTTCAAATAAATTTATGATAATAAAGAGCTGCAAAGGGTTGTAGGATTATGCATGTGTAATTGGCTATCTATCATTTACAAAACAAGTATAACTGAAGCAGATCCAAATTACAGAGGATTTGTCAGGATCTGGTAAGAGCATGATTAATGGGTTGTTTATCCTGACCCTAAGGCTTGATTGGAGTCATAATGTGTAATAAAAATAAGGATTATCATGTAATAGTGACACAGCAATAATGTTAAACTAAGGGCTGAAGAGAAAAACAACATGAGCAGATTCGGTACTTCATGCATATACTTCTGAGGAGAAAGGGATTGAAAACAGTGTTTACTTGAAAAATGACTATTCATTGCCTTATTAACTGTAAGCAAACCGTTCACGCTAATTTGACTACATGATATGATAAGCATACCAGGAGAAAAATGAGATTGTTTGGAATAACCAATTGTAATTTTGAAAGGGGGAAAGGGGAGGCATAGATTGTATGAAAACCTACATTAATATCACAAAAGCACAGTAAGCAAAACCAGGCATTCAACTAGGCAGTTCATAACAGAATGATGCCTTTTGGGGTATAGGAATAAAGATGTACCTGACCGATGTAATCCTGCCACTCTTATGGTTTAGGGCCCCTCAGTATCATTTATATAAAATAGATAAGTAGCAGCACTACTTCACATCTTGTCTAGTCTAATGGAAACTTATAATTTATTACGTGTGATCTCAGGGGGATATAATAAAAAAAACTATGCAAAATTGTCATGTGGTGTAAAATTTGTATTCATGGAAGATACAGAGCGAGAGATCTGTGCATGTCTTCCTTTCATTTCAAGGAGATAGACAGCTCAAGATCACTATACCACAGACATCGCAAATGAATAGTAAAGTCTAGTACAAGCCATAATACCATAGCAGCCATTTATTACATTATCAATTACAATTTAGAGAAGACAGTGATCCAGAAAGTCATATTCACAGTACGTATTCCTGACATAGTTTCTGATCAGCTTCCCTGGATATGTTACCTGTTATTTTAATTGGATCAGGAGCTGGTTCTGCAGTAAGCCAAAACACAGTTTTTTATACACTATAGTTCTCTGTGTGTAATGTCTACAAAACATTGACATATGAAAAGAAATGTATTCAACACCACCAGTAGAGAAGGAGGTTATATGAGCAACTGTCCACGTACATTGGTGTATTGATACAGAGACAAAGCATTGAAGGTAATGTTTCATGAAACTCTCAATCCCTACTGCAGCACAAGGCAGCTAATTGTTCTTCTGGGAATGCAGCTGCAACAACTGTTAGTTAATGTAGTTTTAAAAAAAAAACATCTGCAGAAACCAACTGAAACTATTTATAAAGATAAATCTGTCGCCCAAGTGTCAGACCTCGTTGATAGGCTGATACAATTCAGAGGCATTGGCAAAGCAAAATAAATTCTGTTTTCATTAAAACAGCTTTGGTCTGGTTTTAATGAGAAAAATAATCTCTCTACTTTTTAAAGTGCAAATAACGGAGGTTTGAAGCTTTCACTGATCAAAGAGTGAGAGGGGACGATTGCGCTAGAGGTGAGAGCTAGCTTGAGGTTTCTGATAGAGCATTACTGAGCGGCAGTGCGGATGAGAGTCCCTGCCTGAAAAAGAGTAGTTCTGCTTGGAGAAAATAGCTGTATTAAGTACTATATTACAGAGCTTGCGCATAAATATCCTTCAAAAGCAATAATCTCTAGGGTTAGCAGATAAATCTTGAAGATACTTAGCATTTAGTTGTTATGGTGAAGCTATTTGAAGTGGGTCACAGCTAGAAAACTAGTGTAGTGTCTTAACCCTCTGGGGAGCTAGCAGGTGCATTCCTGTCATATGGTGTGATTTGAGTGTAGGCGACTATGGTTGAAATGGAAGTGTGGAGTTATTGGATCTCAACATGCTAAGCTAGGGGTTACATCTCGGAGAAGGAAAACCTAATGAGAAAATGTTTGTGTGACCTATAACTGTTCAGCTGCCACACTAAGTGGCTTTAGACAATGATTTAGTGGGTAATAGCTCTGGATTTCAGACATAGTATCGACGGGTACTACAGAGGGGTGGAGCTGGTTCAGTAAGACATTGAGTCTTAAACTATTTCCTGGGTATATTATACTTTACATTTATTTTATGCCTTTCATTCTAAATCACACAGAGCCCTAGAAATTATATATGGTCCATACAGAGCCATTTTTTTTTTTTTTTTAATCGGGACAGGGGGTGGGGGGTAATAGGACCCTATATAAGAAAAAGACCCAATTATAAAATCGGGACATCTGGTCACCCTACCATATGGGTAAGCAAACCTTTCAGAGCCAGGAGAGGGCATACACCCCATCATAATATTTAAACAAAACAACAAAGCCTTCATGATTTTGGGGACAATTATTTTTTTTGGGGGGTGTACCTATTGGGCCATTGCAAGGCATTCCCCTTTCTGGGACAGAGGGCAACGACCAACTTGCAACAACAGTGTGAAGGAGGGGCAAATTTTGGCCACGGACCCTCAGACAAATTCCAGTTCTTATGAGGAGTTGCCCTAGGGTCTTTAATATCCACTTATAGCAGACAGGATCTTGGTTTTTAAGCTGTCGTATAAAGGATCGGATACCCAGTGCTTAATTTTTCTGTCTGGGAAAGATGAAAGTTTGATTGACCCTACTGGGATGTAAACCTGTGGTTCCAATGATTCTAGCTTTTCCCAGTTGAATGCTCCTTAACTATCTGTTGCTACTGAATTTCAGTGATTAATCCTCACTATATATATTTATATATAGAGAGAGAGATAGAAAAGTTTAGTGTACTGCATGCTGTACACACCCACATATACAATCCCTGCCCTGAAGAGCTTACAGTCTAATATACCATTTACTGTCAGCTCAAACCAGCTACGTAACATTTGTCAGAAGGACAATAGAAATAGAGTTTCTTCTTTTCTTCTAGGTATACTTGGTCCTGCTTCAGTGCAGGGGGTTGGGCTAGATGACCTCTCATGGTCCCTTCAAATCCTATATTTCTGAGAGTATATGAAAGTCACTCTCCTTTTTGCTTGTATTCAGACATCAGCAGTTTTTTATTTTAGACCATATATTGTATCATAAAGAATTAGCAAAAAAATAATTCTAGAAAATTAAGAGGGAAAGAAACACGGTCTCTACTTAATTAGCTACATGCACTAGTAAATGTTTGAATCCAAAATACAGAATAGATTATGTGAAATGTATAGAAAGAGAGAGAATGTGTTTCTGCGTATGAATAGAGTGATGGGCAGAATTGTATAGTCTTTATGAAACAATATGTATGCAACACTGTAAAATCAGATCCTGAAGTCACAAGATATTATTGCCAGGCAGTAGTGCTTTCATAAGCCTGCATCTGTTGTAAACAGACCAGACGGGTACACACAGAAATAGAAAGCTTCAAAGAAAGGGTTTGAGTTTCATGCATTGCTTTAATAACAGTATCAAGCTCTGTTTTGAAGTGGATCAGTCTTCTAAGCAGGTGTCCTGATGGTGCCATCAGGCATATGAATTCCGCACAGTGTTTGAAAGCATGCCAGCTTGATGGCCATTAATTGGCAAACTGTGAGAGTCCAGCAGTGCATGCAGGAAAATTACACAAAGGGTGAAACTTTCTTCCTAGCACCTTACAATGAGAAACAGCAGAGGGAGCTGTCAATCTTCACAGAAACAAAGGCATACAGTATCTAACATCAAAGATGGCCATTTGTTATCCAGTGGTTAGTCAGTGCTATAATATATAGATTACTTTAGATGCTGGGGGAGAGTCAACTTGCTATTTTAAATTTAGTCTAAAGTATTTTAGAAGGGTTTTTTTTAATGTATTCCATTTTTTTGCCAACTACCTAAAGTCTCCTTTTGCCTATTTGGGTATGGAACTCAAAGCAGCATCTACAGTACTGGTGCCTAGAATTCCATTTGGCTCCAGGGTATTGGTGCTCAAACCAGCGTGCACAGTAGTGTCCGCTACAGGAATAAATCACACTGGCAGACTTAGCATCTATAGTAGACAGTGCCCAGCTTATTCTGCTCATAAACTTTGCAGGATGCTGGCTGAGCAGCAAACAGCTTTTCTAACTCCTTTCTCTGGCTTTTAAACACAAATATCCCTTCCACCCCTTTCTTCTCCAGCAGCCCTGGAAATGTGAATAACAGTGTTACTAGGGAAGCAAGATTTGTAAGTGAGACTACTGAGCCATTGTGTAGGGCTTAAGTTACAGAGTTTTTAAGCCCTGCAAAATGATCATTATATCAGAACAGACAGAGTTATTCACCGACGATTCAATGCTATTTGAGATGTAGTACAGATCATTTCTGTCTTCACTTGACTGCTAATTTGCCCAAGGCAAATCTTTTTAAAATCATGCTTAGTGGTAAATTATATGATAGCACACACACAAAAAACATGTAGGTACTCAATCACGGGAGGTCCTTTTAGGAATAAAATGTTATAGAAAAAAATAAAAAATAAAATATTTTAAATTATAGGCTAATATTAACGTGACACCTGCAATGTTTTTCTAATGAGCATTAAAAGTTTATGGAAATCAATAGGAGTTTAAACCATAAAAACTCTTGGGGAAAAAATGTTAAACTTAGTAATGACAAAATATAGATTTCTTAAAAAAAAAAAAAAGGAAATAACTTAGTGTTGTTAAAATGAAGCAGATAATTACACTAGACTCTCTCTGTGCCAATGATGCAGTCTGTATCCTTTGTTATATTGAACTACATGCATGTTTTATTATGTGTTAAAGTTGTGTGTGTTGAGGGGGTAGGGAAACAGGTGGAAATATTATAGGCAGAGGCATATAGCTCATGTAACCTCATGCATTCAGTCAATCATCTCTACAATAACAAATATCATGAGAAATGTGTTCCTTTTTCCTTCTCTCAGCATCTGTGGTCCAAACTTACTTGTTTTTTTATTATGGTTCATCAGAACATAAGAAACAACAGTGATAGGAAATGGGGAAAATATTGCACATGCACTCTAAAAAGCACTTGTAGGCTAGTTTTGAGATTTATTTATTATTTTCTAGTTTTCCTCAAACTACCTAAGATAAATTCGATCCACATATCACTCAAGAGAACTAAACCCTTCAAATTTTAACGAGCTATTCCTTAAATTAAACTATTGGAAAAGCACTAGATAACACATTGCAAAATCTGTCAGTTTAAAGAGTGAGTAAATTTAGCCATTCAGGAATTCAAACCAAGAGGGGCTTCACAGGAAAAACTTAGATATGTTATGAAGGAGCTCATATAGTACCATAAATGTGCATGGCACTTTCTGTATCTAACTCAGTATAAGTAATATAACAGTTTAACTCTGTCCAATTTATTTTAGTGTTATTTAACTGGGGAGAAACCTGAGCACAAAAACTTCATTTATATTTTATGAGAGATTTATTTATATTTTGTCTTTTTTATTGGAAATTTCATAAACCAAATACTTCACATACCAGGAATAAAATAAACAAATTTTAAAAATCCCCAAATACTACACTCTATAAGAATATGAAAGCAGGTAGAGCTACTCTTAGCCTCTCTGTGCATCAGTTTCTTATCTGTAAAATGGGGCATCATACTGCTTACCTACCTCTCAGAAGCGTTGTGAGGATAAATATTTTAAAGCTTGTGAGGAGTTCAGATACTAAGGTGATGGAAGGGTCAAATAAGTGCCTAAGATAGAGAGATACATAATGGGCCGATTTTACTCCTGCTCACGTAAGCAAATGTAGTTTTAGTCAGAGTTCTTCAGAATGTTGTGCCAGTGTTTGGAAGATGTGGGCCCTTAATGTGGACTTTCAGATTTTGCTGAGTGTCCATATCCCATCCTATATTGTCTATATTGTCTTTCCCTTTTGGTGAGAATGTGTGCATGAAAATGTCTCAGAAGTAATCTACATATAGCAAAGCCAACCCTTCTTGCATCCATGCATATAGGAACTAGCTCTCCACTTTTCTGACTGGGAAGGGGGCGACATGACTGGTTTCCACTACAGGATCCAGCTCTTCCCTGAGTGCTTTTCACAGGAAGCAGGGACTAGTGCTGCATTACCTTTCCCTCCATGCATAGGTGTTGGAACTAGGGGTGCTGCTTGAAGTGTATTCCATTATGTATAGGGTTTACAATTTGGTTCCATGGCTCTCAGCACCCCCACTATAAAAACTGTTCGAGCACCCCTGCCTCAATGGTGGGGAACCTCCCATTTAAGAGTGATCCCAGGCAACTGTGATCCTTGCTGATCCCCAGCTAGAGGAATCCTTGATAGTGAAACTGTGTTACCAGGGAACCAAGGACTGCTGGAAATGATGGACATGGCTGCTCAGGTGGCTCTGGCCTCCTGAGGATCCTGGAGAATCTATAGGGTTTAGGGTGGACCCAGATTCTACTGTAAAGGAAGGGGGTACCCCACTGAAACAATGTAGGAGAAACTTTGTCAATGGAAGTTCATGGAGTTTCGTTTTCCCTTTAACTTCTCCACAGGGAGCTGTATTGTGGGGGAAGGGAGACTCTGTTGCTGAAACCCAGTCTCATTTAATCTTTGATGGAGGGCTACGGAGAGATGGCTGATTGTCATGTATGAAAAATGAGTTTTATATCCAACTCCTGATTTTGTTTGACCATAAAAACTATCTTTGTGAATATGAGGCACTTTCTTGGAGGAGGTACTGAATACTTTAAACTTTCTGTACATTATGTGCTTGAATACCAAAACATCTGTTTGCAGAATTCTTCCATCAACCTAATCTTTTTATAGTCCAATTTCCAAGCCATGATGTTAAACAGTTTCAGCAACTTTTTTGACTACAATGTTGCCAGGAATAGATTTCTGGACTCATTAAAATGATTTTGTTATAACAATGACAATTATTAGAACATTGCATTGGTATGTTGTTGTTGTCTGGGTTTCTTGTTGTGATTTGCCAGTTTTTGTCAGCATCAAACTCTTCAAATAGCTTTAACTTGATCATTAAAGATCATCCACCCGCCAGTGTCTGAGTGCAGCTGTATCTTCTTGTGAAGGCATTGAGTTCTGTTCAATAATTAGGATAAACATGGCAATAACAAAAGGAGAGGCAATGTTGTCTTTGTGTTATAGTACAGGACTGAGAGTTGAGACCTATATCTGTTCTCTGTTTTTCTACAGCATTCCTGTGAAGCCTTGGTTAAGTCACTTAGGCCTAATTCAAAGACCATTGAAGTACTTGGCTCTAAAGGGATTTGGATGAGGAACTTTATCTTTTTATTTCTCCATCTATAAAATGGGAATAATATTTATTTGCCTAACTGGCTGTTGTGAGGCCTAATTCAATGAGTGAATTGGTCTAGTTCTGGTAACCAGAATGAGAAGCACATTCACATGAAAATCTGCAATGTTCTCATTTAATGGAACACTACTCCAACCACTCAGATATTTAGTAAAGCTCAGAAATGCATACTCCATATGAAATAGTCCACCAGGAGGAGGAACATTGGTTCTCCTACAACACAGGCCTGTTACACTGTACAATTTTCAGTTGGCAATAAAAAAATGTTTCTTCTTTGAGTATTCACCTAGTTAGTTGCAATTTTCATATTATTCATATCATGAATGATCTTAGCTACTATTTCAAGTCTTTCTGGAAACAGAAACAATACGGAAATTACTGTCTCAGAAAGTATAATTTAACCTCAAAACCCCATAATTCTATCACAGGTGAAACTCAAGAATCCTTAATAAGTTACTAGAGTCAGTGGTGAGCAGTTTGAAATTTGGCCACTAGCTTTTGCTTCTAGAACTGTACTGAAGGTGATGGTCACTGAATATAGAAGATGCAGTTCAGCCAACATCTCCATTTCTCCTAGTTTATATTTGCTTTTTTTTTTTATCCTAAAAGGCCTTGGGCCACATTTTCAGATGACATAAACCAGTGTAACGTAATTGAAAGCAATGGAGCTATGCTGATTTACACCAGCTATGAATATAGCCAACAACCACACACAATCGCCTAGATATGGAGGGACTGAGAATCTATTAATCAAAAATGTCCTGAAAACATTTTTAAAGTAATTTAAAAGCCACACAATAAACAACATAGCTTTGTATATATGGGGTCAAATGCTGCTTGCCATACTCATAGGAGTACCTCATAGTTTTCTATGGAATGATATCCATGAGTAAGGTGTGTATGTTTATAATATTTTAACAAAAATATCTTCTGTGTTTTTATCACTGTAACTGTCAACAGACGGTACTATGCCACTATAACTACCTCATTCTAATGATTAGGGATCCTAACTGCTTTGTTACTAAGGTTTTTTTCCTTTTATTTTTCAAATTTTATTTTTATTTTCAGAGAACCCCTGCAAGGGAAGTTGCCAACATTTGTAGAAGGGAAAAAAAAGAATTAAAGCAGTTAAAAAAGACTATATAAACTAATATATCAAGTTTGTAATAAGATACTGTCCAGTTAGTCTATCATTTGGCAGAAAAAATAATTACATTTTTGGAAAGGTCTTCAATTCATATTAGATATTCATAAATTGAAAAAAAAATCCTGAAAAAATGGCAGTTCCGCATGTAAATCTCAATGTTATCCACATGTGAATTGCTGTAAAATGAGGAATAAATGTGATTGAAGCACTGCTGTAACAGCTGCATAAATCATCTGCTCTATCTTGATTCTTGTTGCTGTATAGGTTTATCACAGGAAAAGAGAAATAAGCTTTCAGTGTAATGTCAGAATCTGCCAACACTAGCATTTTCTTTCTTTCCTTAGTCTTTCACACACTTTATACACATGAAGCTGGTGTTCATATAGGAAGTTGATGTAACCATAATATACATGGAATGTATTCCTTTAACTCTGCAAACATGGAAATAGCCACAAAACCATGAAATAAGCTGCAGCACTTTGGAGTAAATTTAATTTATCTGACACTTTAGACGAGTGTTCAAATTGGAAAACAAAAGTTTATGGCATGCCTCAAAGTACCCTCAACCAGCAGTAACTAGCAGAAATGGCTTTGTTGCCTATTACTCCTTCCCTAGTTCAAGCACCATCTTTGTCCCTCTCACTTGCACTCTGTCCATTAATCACTGCCAACATGGCATCTAACATTCCAAACCTCTGTACCACTTTCAAACATCCACCAATTTCCTTTGTTATAAAATTACCAAAAAAAACCAACAAATAATAAATAAACAAAATACTCTACCTGTCAAATGTGGTTGAGGTAAAAAACAGATTTGAAAATCACACTGGTCTAAGATCCACAAGTTAACAATATGTACTCCTGGACCAAAAACAATATACCAATAACCAATGTCTAGCATTCCATCATAGCTGGAAATGTTTCCTTTATGCTGCAACAAAGCTGAAATTCCGAGCTTTCTGATGTGCGTGTATAGACATACAACAGCCATTTCTAATGAGTTCATGAAACACTGTACATTTAACATTACAACCATATAGCTATGTAAGTAGAAAAAGGTATAGAGGTAATTTTTACAGGTTTTATAATACATTAATCATATTTTAAATGTTCTTCTAAGTTTAATGCTACCTGGCTCCATTGGCAAAAAGATTTAAAAAAAAAAAAAACCTATATACTTTCTAAAGCTCTAAAGAATGTTCTAAAATTGTTAAATGAAAAAAATACACTGTGTGACAGTAGGAAGATATTTTAACAGTACTTTTGGATGACATGCTTTCTTAAAATCATGGCAATGTACTACCATCCCTTCTATCAAGTAATTTATAATATGCACAGACACACATATGCTGTGTTGTGCAGAACAGAATATCCAAAGCAAAATTCAACCTCCTTGAAATGAGCTGTTTTCACATTTTTTATTAGAAAACCACAATAAGTCCAACATTTTGGGAAAAAATGTTTAATTTTTCAGATTTTCACTTGAAAATTGAAAATGCCCAGTTTTCTTTCAAAAATAGCTCTCTTTCAGGACAGGATACACATGAACAAACTTAAGAATAAACACTGTCCTAAGTTGTGCTTTCTCTTTTTCTTTGTTTTCCACATTTTTTCCCACTAGGATTACTGGGCTGGTTGTGAAAGGTGAAGTTACCTAATGTTTAAAAAACACCCCAGATCAAGTCCAAATTGAAATTAGACCTTTTGGAGTTGCTACCATTGTAAGCACTCCTGACTGAGAGAAGGGATGGCTAGATTTAAAGCAAGCTGAAATGCAAAGAATTACAAGGTTTACTTGTCAGGGGATTTTCTGGAAAAAAAATAGATCCAAGCAAAGCTTTTCTGAGCACTCTTGCATATCCAATCAACAGGAAATCAAGGAAAGAAACACTTATCAGTGGAGGGTAATGGTGTTTGGCCTATGAATTGTCCCCAAGAGTTTTTATTATGGTTATGAGACCAGTTGTTCACATTCTAAGGGTCACAGAAGTCAAAATGCTTACTTCACAATATTTTAATTGTAACGTCTGTTACAGGTGAACTGCTAAGACTGCTTATCTCAGGCATAGGTCTTTCGGTAAGGGCCTTCAAACTTCTTGTAAATATAGATAAAAAATGATGTACCCCTTCTTCAAATTTAAGTCAACTGGGCCGCTCAGTGAACTGTAGGGATAAAATTCTGGCTTGGCTGAAGTCAATGGCAAAACTACCAGGGCATTATTTTCAAACATCCCCTCATCCATAGGGAAAGCCATAACAAATGTCTATCAGAAAGTGCTGCTTGCTCTGTCGATATCCAGAGGTGTTTGGCAAGTTCTGTGTATGTCTCTGATAGCTCTGCTCTCCACCTCCTCTCAGTCCTCTCTATTAAAGAAGCAAAGTGCTCACCAGATGCAATGTTAAAGGCAAACAAATGCTTCCTAGTCTTACCTGTACCAAGAAGAGAGAGAGAGAGAGAGATGAGGTAGTGAAGGAAGGGACATACATGTTGCCCTTGACCCTTCCCCACAGGCTGTCCAGACCATGCTGTCAGGCAAGAATATGGGGAGTGCAGTCTATAGGGCTAGCCCGTTTGCTTGCCTATATAGCTTTTCTTATGGATTTCTTATTTTCTTATGGGTTTGATTATTTACTTAATTATAATAGGTTTATATTAGAGTAATTTTGGTTGTAATGCAAGGGACCTACAGGCCACATCCTGTATGCTGAGCTAAGGCAAAGTTAGAATACATATGTTTGCAAAGTTGGCATGCATAGGTTCGGGACTTTTCACCCATATAGGTGGTGATGAGCTAACACATAAGGTCCCAATATGGTTGTGATCTTTAACATAGATAAAGGATGTGTTGAAGCACGGTGGTATAAGGGGGCTACTTAAGTTCATACCCTCTTTAAACTTAACAGCTACATCACAAGGAAAGAACTGAAATCACTGGTTAGGACAGAAATAACACGTGAGAATGAGCTAATGTCATTAATATGTATGTATATGTCATCAGTACGTACAAACATACCAGCCTATGGAGTAAATGTACCCTAACATTTTGTGGGTGAGGAAATTACATTTGGACATAGGAGGGCTCAAGTATTCGAGCTCTATAAGAGGGGATAGAGACTAAAAGTTTTATTTGTTCTCTAAGGTGCTTAATTCATTTTAGATACTGTATAAATAACAATAACTCTACAGTTGATGATTTTTTGATTGCACATATCCTAATAGAGAATCCTTGCAAATTGCACAGTCAAACCCAAATTTCCTTTCAGGAGTTCAAACACTCATCATTGATTGTTTTCCAAGTAAAGCAACAGAATGCAAGTCTACAGCCATCATCTAAATATGTGGCAGTGTTTTGGGCTCAAGTTACCGTTTCTCTTAGGTACCCAGAATCAAGGAATTTGGGGTGCTTGTCAGAGCTGACTAATTAGCTAAAACATTGCAGTTCAAATATGGGACACTAATATTTTGCCAAAATACTTGGGCCAAGATATTCATAAATAGGTGGGCATTTAGGTTGCCCTAAAGTTGGGAATTTAGGTTGAGATTTTTAAAAGCATCTAGATGATTTAGGAACACACATCCCACTGATTTTTTAATGTGTTTTTGATAATCTCAAACTAGATGCCTAAAAAATGGCCTGATTTTCAACTGTCAGCATTCCCCATTGATTTCAAGGACCGAGTCTACAGATATAGAATTAAGAATCATAGAATCATATAAAATCATAGAATCATATAAAAGTTCCCATAGAGCCCTCCTTTGTTTTTAGTAGGCAGTTAGACACAATGCAATATAGTCAGAACCTGGATTAAATCTCGTGAAAAATTCAGATTTTGACATATTTATATTTAGATCATAATCAGTTAGAGGGACAAGAGTATCTGCAGCAGACAGAAATGGACATGGCAGTATCATGGTATAGATCCCACAGATCTGGAAATTAGAACCTTCATAAAAGATTAGTGACGAGATATGACTAGTACAACTTGGCAACTACAGGTATGGGGTACTAGACTGCTACTCGCCATAAATTAATAAGAACTGTGACATCATTACTAGAGATGTGAATGATCAGATGATATTTTATTTGCAGAACAAGTCATTCTGTTTATTTAGAGGGGAATAGTGACACGTTATTTCTTCAACCTGAACACTGAGCTAGATTCTCAGCTGGTGTAAATTGATAGTGTTTAATTTAAGTAAATGAAGTTCATTGATTCCCACCAGCTGATTCCATAATTTTTAAGGAAATACACATATATAGGTTTCCCACCCTTTGTTTACAGATATTTAATATTGTTTTGGTTATGAAGGTAGGCGTACACCTTTTCTTCCCAACAGGAGGAGAACAACTTAAAAGAACTCAGCCCTAAGTCACAAACTGAAACAGGATAAAGGTCCCTCTTACATCCCAGAGACATTCAGTAGTCTCCTTTGTGAAACTCTGTCTCAGAATTGTTGGTACGTGGTCTCCTTGTCCCTGGAAGTCCCAAGTTTATGGGAAATGTGTATATATTCTGGAATATTTTTTGTCTGTGTCTGTCTGATTTCAGAGTTTATATTTAGATTCTTGTTGGCTCTTGTTAAATTTCAGGGCAACTGCACCTGTGTTCCCCTTTCTATGGTCCACCAACAGCACCCATTATAGTCACCTGGCTCCTCAGCTGTCACCTCTGTTGGGTAGAGACCTATGTCTTTGTCATTCCTGATTAGGGATTTTCCAGGCTGCACAGCTCCCAGCCTACACTGTGAGATTCCCAGTTAAACAGGCTTTCACTTTAAAGGCTATGAACAATGTAATTGCCAGCCATTATGAGTTACCACACAGCTCTTTATAAGCAAGCATAATTATTCTTAACATGAAATTTCAGCAGAGAAAACACATAAAAAACAATAAAAGAATATACATGCATCATACTAATATACTTACTAGAGATCATCCCCCAAGTCCAACAAGGACTCTGGCAGGCGTCAGTCCTTCAAATCCCTCAAAGAGGTTTGGTGGTTTTTTTGGGTGTATTTATAGATTCATAACAACCTTAGTAGAAGCAGCACACCCGTGAATAGTTCAGTCTTTCCTTTATGCAGCTAGGACCTTTGATCTTGACTTTATATAACAGATGATCAGCAGACAAAGGCCCACTCCTCAGAGCCTGGCTTCAAAAGGCTCTGTTTTTGCACATCTGCAGGTGAGGCATTTGTATTCACTGCTTCCTAGGTATTTCCCAGGAAATCCACTTCACACGTACAGATCTTGTCTACACTACAGATTATTTTGATGTATTTTACGTCCCTCAAGGTTGTGAATAATCCACACTTCTGAGCAAAGTAAATTATACTGACCAAACACCAGCATAGACAGCACTATGTCAGTGGGAAACCTTTTCCCACCAACACAGCTACTGCCTCTCATGGAGGAAGGAGTTACTAAGCTGATGGGAGAGCTCTCTCCCATCAACAAAGGCTATGACTACACTGCACTTTCATTGGTAAAAAATTGTTGGTCAGGTGTATCAAAAAAACATCGCACTGGTGTGAACAGTGCTTTGCCGGCAGGAGATGATCTACTGACAAAAAAGAGCAGCTACGCTGCGTACCTTACCTTACAGCTGTGATGTAGTCTTAGTCCCAAAACACCATTCTTATCTGCTACATTGTTCAACATAGTCCTCTGCTCATCCAGGCCCACCATGATGCATAATCTTTGCATTTAATGCAATGGACTCCAAAGACACTTAAACTTAATTCAAAAAGGGTTTTCAAGGATATTGCAGGAAATTGCCATATCGGTCACAAGTCTACTTAAGTTTGTATCAGGTTTCTGTAAGTTCTTTTCCCCCTCTTGGGACTATTAAAATTCTTTTTGTTTGTTTGTTTTAAAGACACCTTAATCTTGCTTCTTTACAACTGATTCAAAATCAGTTAGTCTCAGGAGGTTAGCCCTCCTTCTATGGGGTGAAGAGAGGGGAAGCATGGGTTGTTGTGAATGAGGGAAACACTATTTCCCTCAGACCAGGATTTAAAATGGCAGACCATACTTATAAAAGAAAGTGTCATTATTCCCCTCAAATAAACAAATTACCTGTTCTCAAAATCAAAGGTAATCTGTTTATACACAGCTAGCTTCCTGAGTGTACTGAGAGAACTATGTGTTTATTTTAATTATTTCCTTTAAGAAAAAAATAGCTTTTGGAAAATCAATCCTACAGAGCTAATACCTGTCACATTCTTATTTTACAGGAGTGGGAGGTGACCAAATTTCCCCGTTTGATTAAACTGGGTACTGAAATGCTGCTATTTCTCTAACTAGCAAGTTGCCCTTCCTCTTGTGCCAATCATACATGGGGGTGGGTTTTCAGTAAACAGTGAGTTGCAGTGCCATTGATCCAAATACTTGCTGTGGCATATGACATATGCCTGTTTCTGGGCCGCTTGCTAGTCAGCTCCTGCTGGCATGAAAATAAGTGGAAAGGAAACTCTTGAGATAAGCATGGAAAATCTTTAATGCACGCTTTCCCACAAAAAGAGATACTTATTCTCTTTTTACATCAGAGGGATGCTAAGATTTACCAAGAATTCTGGACATAAAATGTAAGTGACATGTATATCAGGGTACAGGTGTCCTTTCATATCAACCTATTAGCATAGGAAAATATTTCCACTGGAATACATCACTTTATACTATAAAAAAAGCCCTGTGCATTGATTTCATAAAAACTAACAGAAGGCTTTTGGCAAATACATATCTATAACCAGATACCTCATCAATTCAGAACATAATATGAGAAGAGATTAAAGAAAATGTCAGTCAGGAATGGCACTCGGGCAGTCAAAACTGCACTTGCACATAAATACCTAGATGATGATGCTTTTGTTGGGAGAACAGATTCTAGGACTTGGAATCTGTGTCTCCCCCTGTCAAGAGTCTACTGTACAGTCACAGTTGTCAAAAACATTGCTGTGGAAAGTTAAAGCAAGAGAAAGACAACAAGATAATTGGATGGTGAAATTCAAATTGTAAAGATATCCCCACTTGCAATTGTTCTCTAATTAGTTGGTATAAAAATGAAATAAATATTTTGTGCAAATGTAAGGGATTAAATTGTAAAGGCATTTTGATAATAGATGCTTATTAGCACTGGAGAATCAAACAAATTTCATGCTGTTTATGAGGCTTGTAACAAATTACAAAAGGGGACTTGGCGCACATACCATTGAGTCGTGTTTATGTTCAAGACAGTAGGGTGCTGTGATGGGCAGGGCCGGCTCCAGGCTCCAGCCGACCAAGCACGTGCTTGGGGCGGCACCTTGTAAGGGGCGGCCAATCTTGGGATGGCGGGGGGTGCTCGGGTTTTTTTTGTTGTTGTTTGTTTTGTTTCGGCGGTGGTGCTGGGGGGGTTGTTTTTGTTTCGGCGGGGTGGCGCTGGGGTGTGTGTGTTTTTGTTTTGGCGGGGTGGCGCTGGGGGGGTTGTTTTTGTTTCGGCGGGGCGGCGCTGGGGGGGTTGTTTTTGTTTCGGCGGGGCGGCGCTGGGGGGGTTGTTTTTGTTTCGGCGGCGGCGGCACTGGGGGGGTTGTTTTGGCGGGGCGGCGCTGGGGGGGGTGTTGTTTCGGCGGGGCAGCGCTCTTTTTTTTTTGCTTGGGGCAGCAAAAAAGTTAGAGCCGGCCCTGGTGATGGGATGAGGTGCTAGGATCCTGCAAAGGATTGTGGAGAGCTTCTTCTAACTCATCCTGGCAGAAAGATCAGGTGGATCTTATTTACTCCAGCTCAGGAAAACAAAAAGGTCTTTCCAAGACCCAGTGAACTAGGGACCAATAGGTCCAGTAGAGACAAGCATAGAAACAATGGAGCTCAGGAAGAAACTCAGGCTAAGATTTGTTGTTTAAGATAACAACAAAGGGAAAAGTCAGAAAGGAGGCATTTTTGGACAATAGCCAATATGTGTGTGCTATGTTGCAAGCAAGGTAGGAAAGCTACCAATTTACATGTGATATGTGTATATTAAAACAGAAGCTTTGTTACTATTGTAATAATAAGTCTTACAGAAAAGTCCTATAGAACTTCATAGCAGGGAACCCTATAGGTATAGGAATTGTATATGATTCCATCAAAATTACTCCATAATCCTATAAAATTACCTAAAGATGAAACCAATACGCTTCTATAGAAACTTCATAGGGTTTGAAATAAATTACTTTATAAACCTGCAGGACTTAATCTTTCACCCATGGAGTCAATGGTTAAACTTCCATTGCAAATACAGGATTAGACACATAGAATTTAATAGAAAATGATATTTTATAGGGTTTTTTTTTGTTTATTTCTTATTTTTAGCTCTCCTACAGAATTATTTAGTAGGGATATCATATTCTATTGCATTGTATAGGATTGTCCAAAAAAATCTATAGAAAGGTGATTATTTTTATTAAATTCTATAGAACTTCTCCATAAGGAGTACTGGTTGCTGATAATTCATCTGAGGTATCTGCTTGCCCATCCATTTTTCATGCACAAAACCCACTATTTGCATTTGCAAATGAGAAACCCCCAACATATGGATTGATCGGTCACCCTAATGATTTCTGTGTACTTAAATTTCCCTGATAGCAGGATCCTGTGGCCTAGACCTCCTCTTGGAATTTAAATTCTCCATCTCCTGCAGTCCTGGGGATCTAGATCAGATGATTACCATGGCTTTTCTTTTGTTCTCTGGTCACACCCTAACCCAAAGTAGTTTGAGTCTCCTCTCTTCATTTTCAAATAGTACCTCATTGCTTTTGTAAACATTTTTTCTGTATAGTCCCACTTTCATTTCTCTTTCTCTCTTTCACTGTTTACATTCCTGCGTGAGGATCATCTAGCCAAATGTTAGTGATTATGCCCAGACAAGAGTGTTTTTAGACAAGAGTGTTTTGCATTATATTGTTTTAGTATTGTACTGAAGCATGCATGAGTAGCACTGAGTGACTGTTATCCCCTCCCCGTTCCATCACAAAAATTTAGATGTGTATCTCATAAGACTATTCCAGTGAGAGATGTTTTAAATAAATATTCTTCCTCACTTACAATCACTTATCATCTTGTTTGTTTCTCCTACTCCTGGCAAATATGTAAAAATGCTTATACACAGTAATACTCCCTTTTTATTCACATATTTTCACATATGGGATCTCTGATTTCCAGCTTATTCATGTTGGAGGTGTGCACCAGATTTTTTGAGGTAAGAAAACTAATTACAAACCTCTGGGAGGGAGCAAAAGGGGAGGAAACCTCTGCAAGTTTCTCTGCACAGAAATTTCTCCTCAGTTGTTATGAGAGGGGTTTTCCACAGGGCCTCCCCAAAATCCCAGTGGATGGCTCCCCCTGCAGAACCTCAGGGTTCAGATGAGGCCAAGGCTAGTGGTATCCCTGGTGCACTTACCTATCCTGCTCCCTGGCAACATGGCTCCCACAACCAGTGTCTGCCTCAGGAACTCCTTTAAAGGAGAACTCTGTGGGATCATAGAAAGACTTGAGTTGTCTCATCTATGTGCCTTGAGGACTGTGGACTTTTTATGGTAGGTTGTGCTTTCCCTCTTCAGTTTGCCTCCCCCCTGGAATCTTGAACTCAGGGAGCACCCTGTGCAATCTCTGCGGCAGCATGGCCTTCCACAGAGGAAGAAGCATGTGTGTGGAGGGTATTCTCTGTACATGGATTTTTGGGGTAATGGATTAGTTCATTGTTTTAAAGTAATTGATACGTATAAATTTATACTAAAACATGTTTCTATAATCATTATTTCTTTTGTAATTTTTAAACAAATGTTTCAATAATCTCACAGATGGAATTTGAGGTGTTGGTTCTATCTGCATAGGTACTTATTTGGCCCGCATTACCGTATCATCTGAATGCCTCAGAGTCATTAATAGATTTTATCCTCACAACACCCCTATGAAAGAGGGATGTGTAATTATCTCACTTTTACATGCAAAACTAAGGCACAGGGTAGATTAAAAGACTTGCCAAGGTCACACAGGCAGTCTGTGGCAAACCCGTGAATCGAATTCAGATCTCCTGAGTCCTGGTTCCTAAGCCTTCAGCATAAGACAATACTTCCATGACTATGGTTTTAACCTGTAAAGCTTTAAATGGACCAGATTATCTGAGCAACCACCTCTTTGCCTATGACAACTGAGATCAGCCGAAGCACTCCTGCTGGAATTCCTGTGATAGGGTGTTCTCCCCCCATCAGCACTGAGGAGGATAGGGTGGGCAGGTGGGCCAGTTTACTGCCTAGGCTGCACCTGGAAGAGAAGCCAGGGAGCAATGAGGACTAATTAAAGGATGAAGCTCACCTGGAACAGGTGGGGCTTGCATTAAGCCAGGTAGCAGAGGGCAGAAACGGGCTAATGGGAGAAATTCTGCAATCTCTCTCTGAAGCTAGGGAAAGAACGGAGATTGGCCTGGAGGGAAGGGCATACCCAGAAGAAGGTGGAGAAGGAGCCTGATAGAGGCAACGTAGGAAGCTGTCCAGAGAAACAGCAGCACGATGTGGGACTGTGCAGACCTTACCTACTGATTGTAGGTTCCCTAGGCTGGAACCTATAGAAAAGGGCAGGCTTGGGTGTCCCTGTGTAAGAGCATCATTGAGGGGCAATGAATTGAGGACTTCCTGGGATGGTTGGTACAGAGAGACTTTGGCACACAATCCCACCGCCCAGCCCCCTCACGCTAGGGAAAACTACAGTGACCTGGCCAGAGGGCCAAGACACAAAGAGGGAGCCATCAAGTCCTGAGAGAGAGAGCGATGGAGTGAGCACCCACAGAAGGAGTGTCAGACTAGCAGAGCTAATCCCCAGCTGTGGCCACAAGGAGGTACCCTAGCGGTGAGTAGAGCAACTTGAGACAATTCCCTCAGTACAAAAATGAGAGAGAGCTGCTGGCAGGGCATTTTTTGTGAGCAGTCCTTGGCTTTGGAATTCACTTTTGACCCTTGGTCTGACACAACCCAAATTTGTTAACTGTGCGGGCACACTGAAAATTACATCTGTTTTCCCTCTTTTCTAAGGTTAAGGAGGGGCTGGACAGAGGTAGATATATTTAATAGGCAGTCTGTCGACATTATTGTGTGACTTTAATTTAACGGATAAGTGACTGGAGCACAGAAATCTAAAGAAGTAAATTTAAATGTCTAAAAATTGTTGTTTTGTTTTGTTTTTTGTTAAAACAGTTAAAATATGGTATTTTTAAAGTGAGTATTTGGATTCTGTCTGAGGGTAAGTCCAGAAAGTTTTTTTTGAGTATTATGCAGTAGTTCCACTGGTAGTAAATACTCTTATCTATTGTTTAAAAACAGGAGTGTTTATGGAAATACTGGCTACATTTACTTACCCTTGTCATTATTAGGCTTTCATAATAAGAAATTAGATATGGTCTAGACCTGCTGTGAGCATTATGCTAGCTGCCCCTTTGTTGAGGGGGACTGGGAAGAATTTTTTCCCTTGCCACCATATTGGCCTAGGTGGCGTTGGGTTTTTTTCGCCTTCCCCACAACAGGTTTCAGGGAGGCTCTATTCTTGCATGACATGAAGGGTGGTAGGCTATATGTCACAACTCATTTATTTTTAAGTGTAGGGTGGATGTCCAGTGCAGGTAACGCCATAGAAAAGGTATATAGTGGCAGGAGAAATGGCTTGGAAAAGGACTTAAAAAGAGGTGTTTGGTAAAGGTGAGAACAGGGGCAGGTTGGGGACTCCTATAATTGGTACAGCAGGGAGCCAACCTCCATTATTATAGCTCCCTTCACTCCCCTACGATGGGCAGGGGGAGGGGTTGATGGTAAGATCCCGGCAATGGATTTGTTGGAGGGACCTGGGTGGAGAAAGAGAGGGAGCTGGTAAAAGCCCCCCACCCCCCGGGTAATTATGGAATAAACATGGGGTTACCTGCACTGTACATTTTAATCTGCCGGGTAGTCCCAGACGTTTAATAATCAAGTTGCAGCCTGATTAAACCCATGTCAAATGTCTCCTGTCCTCCTTTCAGTATAGCCAGACAATCCATTCTGGACCTCAGGAATCTTCATGTCCAGAACTTCACTGAAATTAATACTTCTCCAGGAAATGTTTCGATTTAGACGCAGTAGCAGTTTTTGACAAAAAGCATTTAATTAAAAATGTTGTGACTAATTTTAATTCCTCCATTCCCTTTCTGTAAAAAGTAGCTAAAAAATACTCTACTTTGTAAAGAACTTTGGGATTATTGGATGAATAATGCTATATAAGTATAAAATATTATTTATCACAGTAAGTTTCAATAAGCCTTTTTCTAAATTCAAACCTCATGATTACCTAAACAAACACAGGAGGTCACGTTAGGATTCTTTTCATGTTTAGACTTTCAGAACAAATACACCATATTTCTCCTTGAAGAGATGGACTTTATTATCTGTAAATTTCATAATACCATAGATTTGTATGGCAATATATTAAAGACAGGTCCCTTACCTAAACAGCACAGCCACATCTTCCAACGTGGCCAGTGATATGGATGACTCAGATTTCAGGTGCTCAATTTGAGATACTTTGGGCTCGATTCTCAAATGAGCTGACCAATTGCAGATCCCATACGCTACATGTGGATTTTTAGCTGCTCAGTATTTTGGAAAAATGAGGCCATAGGGGTGTCAAAATGTATATTCAAAAATGGAGATACCCACATCAGTGGCCACTTTGGAATGTTTTGTCTATACTGCCTCCTGTATGCAAAAAGATCTAGAGAATTTATGTATTTAACTGTACATTATTATCTTTTAAATGCATAGGATATACAGAACTAAGGTATCGGAGAGGTCCATCCCTTTCTCAAATACAAATTTAAAAAGAATAAAGTAAAACGAGTATCATGTTGAATTTAGACCTAAATAGTCACCTAGATACTTTCAACTGTTCAGCCACTCTGGAAACAACAAACCATTGAATGCCCTTGCATAAGCACATCTTCTCACTCCATTGAACTGTCTTTTCATTTGATCTACCACTTATCTCACATGGCAACTGCTTCTTTTTTACCATTATTTTTAAAAGGTTTTCTTTAAAACATGCATAACATAATAGTGCTAATGGAACCGCAGTATTTTATTTGAAATTCTGACTTATTTGCATTTTGCCTTTTGATTTATCCAGCCCACAATTGGATTATTGCCTTGTAAAACAGCATGATAAAAGCATCATTGCTTCATTAGAGATGCACAAGGATACTAATATGCAAATCATTTTACATGCATGTATTGTGCATAAAAAGTGCATGCTAGCTACAGGTGGATTGGATTGGCTATAGAAGTTTTGTTTTCTCTTAATTCAGTTAATAATGTGTTTTAATACATTTTAATGGGAGGATGACTTTTTATTTCAAATTGCCATTTGCATTAACAACATGATGCATGATACCTGATTATGTTAACATTTCAATCACAGAATGCAAAGTGACATACTGACATTAACTGGATCTGACACAACATCCTGATCAGACAAGCCCATGAAATTTAAAAAATGTAATTTATTTAAAAACTCTATGCAATCAAGTCCTCCCTCTGCTCGCTTTCTTGTTTAGAGCCCAGTACCAGAGTTTCCCAAATAAATGTTGGCATCTCTCTCCATTGGGAATGTCTTCAATACCTGTATGTCCTTTGGAACTGGAAAAAAGATATAGAGCATGAGAAATGTTTGATGTTTTTGGCTAACACCTGATCCTTTCTGTTTTAAGCATCCCCGCGGTGCTCAGCAGAGAGGGGGGAACTTTATTATAGTTGTGCAGAATGTAAATTCCTAGCCTATAAAAATGTCATTGATGCTTACTAATAGAGATGAGCCCAAGGCCAGAATTAAAGATCAGAAGCAGCCATTGCTATATCCTATGAAACATGCTCTCCTCACAGCAGCCCCATCACCACTCACTGCCACAAGCCTCATAGAAGCGAGAAAAGCAGGGAATAGTGCAGCCCAATGCTGCACCTGGGCCTATGCGGCTCCCACAGCTTTGGCATTGAAGATGCACAAACCCCAGTGCCAGTGCTGAGATGAATTTGCCCTCCAGCCTTAATTAACCCAGGTGTGTATAGATATTGTCAGTTCTATTGTATCATCATTATTATTTAATATGTTAATTGCAGTAGCATTGAGAGGCCCTGGTCAAGTCGTGGGCTCATTGTGGTAGATTCTGTACACATGAACATGAAAACACAATCCTTGCCTCAAAGTGTTTAAAATCCAAGGCCCTCATCTTGCAAATACTGGTGCATGTGAGTAACTTTATGCATGTGAGTAGTCCCATCAATATAAAGCTGCATGTGTTTGAAAGACCTGGGCCTGAGAACAGTATGTTAGAACAATGCCTGTTCCCTAGCTCCCTGCTGGACAGCACATTTACAGCACCCTAGGAGTGACTTAAAGGAGATTATTTCACCATAACACTGAAATACCAGGCTTCTGTTGTCTTAGGCCAAATTCTTAATGCTATTTTAATATGGTTTTGTTTTTAATCACTAGAGGCATTACAGTTGATCATATTTATGATTACTTGGAGGCTTTTAAGTATGCAGATTATTTAGCTGGCACATATGTGCACTAATGAAATTTTACTAAATATAGAGAAAATTGTTATGCAGAACATTTTTCTCAATATTTTTGGTATGCACATCCATACTGGGATTTTATGTATCCTATTAATTATGTTATATGAATTATACTATAGCGAATTTATTTTCTATAAAGAAACAATTTTAAAGAGACATTTTCCTGTAATGGTTAATGAGACAAACACAAAGATGTTTGTGTTATAAATTGCATTGCTTTACCTTTTTAAATTACAGATTTCCCACATATTTGTATAAGCCCCCTCCAATTTAGTCACTTGGGACTTTTACAGTGGATTTGTATTCAGTGGCACTAATTAATCCGAAACAATTGGAACCGGTTCAGGCTTTATAAACTCACTTAAAACAGAGTTGTAAGGTGACCACACAATTCAAGTGACCATCTCAACTTAATTGGGTCTTGAAAAGACAGTTAAACCAGTTATTAGTTGTATTGTTGAATATTTATAAAAGGAATGATGGAGGCTTTCTAACTTACCTATTTTCTCCCTGAATCAGAATAAGGAATGTGGGATACAAAACGGATTTTTAATATTTATGAGCTAAATCTTGCTTTTACAGACTTTAAAGAGACATAAGCAGGGGACCATGAAAGGAGGAAGGATGAAAGATTTTTATTTAACTTTCCCTATCTGAAAGCAGGCCAGAATGACTGATTAATAATAGAATGTAAGTGACAGAATAAATAGTTGGAATTCTGATTAGACATGATTTAATATGCAATACATATTTGTTGAATACATTATTCCATTTTTTTGCAATTATTCACTTACTAAATTATGTGACTAACAGTTTTTGACCAGCTACATAGCTGGGAGTCTGTTGCAGCCTCTGTGATGCTCCCCAAGAGTACACAGGTTGTGAGGCACCTCACCACTACCTGCTGTTAGAGTGAAGGAGACTTGCATATGCCATTTGTGGCTCAGCTTTCTAAAACCTCCAGCGTCTGGCACCATAAGCACTACCTTCCAGGCCTCTGGAGGCCTCACTCTCTCTGTACAAGTAGTGACAGACACACATCAATCTTTGACAACTCTGAGCATCCCTTTAGTGTCCAGCCCTTTATCCACTGAACACTCACAGAATTATCAGCCTGCTATTCCCAAAGGAGCGGTACACGGCAGCTTGTAAGGTTCAACTCAAGACCAGCACTTTACTTAACACCACAGCACTGAGATATATTTAGAGTGAAAACAAGATTAAGTTTATTATCAAAGACTAGAGATTCAGGGGATAGTGAATAAGGCTACTGGAAACAAATGGTTACATGTAAAACAAAATAACATACTTCATAGAGACTAAACTTAACTAAGAGGTTGACTCCCTGTTTTAAGAAGTTTATCTCATCTAAAATTCTCTTCAGTGTTTTTAACCAAAGCTGGCTGAGATCCCACTTTCATTAATGCAAACATGCTGTCCATTTACTTGCAATGTGCCAGGGTGTTGCCTTTGACTTTTAGATATACCCCGAACATTCATTGTTCATAGACAGGATAACCTCCTGTGGCTGGGTGGCTGTTTTGTTTTTTGTGGATTTTTTTTTTTGTCCTGTGCTCCTTTTCTGTTGGCTTAACATCTATTCATTAACATTTGACTTCATATGTAAATGGGCCTCTACTCTGTTAGCTTACAATACATATTTTTTTACTTCCTGTCTGGAGGAATTGGTCCAAGGCATGCCACCTTTTGGTGACCTGATTTTAACCTATGTATTTAAGAAAATAATTTTCTGTACAGATACATAACTCCTTATATAGCATCTATACATACATTTCACAATGACGTTGATGACCAATTGTGACACCGGCTTTTAGTTGAGACTTCACATGACAGTCTTTGGTGAACCAGAATGTTCATACAAGAATCAGGAGACCCCTCTGCATCCTCTTACCAGTTGGCATTAAGAGCTTGTTGGGTCACAGCCCCCCATATTGTGCCCTTGCTTCCAACTCTGCCCCATCACTCCTCTTTTGTACCCCTTTCAGCCCCTGACTCCACCAAGGACTCTTTATTATTGTTGTTGGTGACCACCGCTTCTCTTGCCCCACTGCAACACCACCATTCTGGTTATCCTCTGAGTTTGAAAGAGGTCATTATTTTTAGGCCCAAACTTAACTACATTGCACACAGATTTGCAGTCTCCTCAGTTTTATTGTTATGAGTGGTTTACTTCAGAAACCAAGAATCACAAAGCAGCAGTGAAAAGAGTCATTAACACTGAATGAATGAATCTCACAGCATTTTAAGTTTCCTAAGAGTCATTTTTTATATTCCTAATTTTTGGTGTCTCACACATGTTTTGTCCCACATATGGGCTTTGGCAATGTGAGAGCGACGTGGCTGAGCAACAGCAGGAAGTGTATAGAGGAGAGACATTGGCTTCCCTCAGCAGCCTTGGTGACCAAGAGGAGTCATTGCAGAATAAAGCCTTTCCAGTCGCTACAGTGATGCAGGATGCATGAGGTTCCAGAAATGTAGCAACCTGCACGGAATTTAGAAAGAGGAACACAGATTACAGGAGAGAACAGTTTGCAGGAACCACCAGGAACTTAGTTTGTATGCATTAGCTCAGGAAAAACACCTCTGTAAATAGTTCTGTTAATAAAGAGCCCATTAACTTTTAGAGCATGCAGTCCACTCATGTTTCGTGTATGGCATGCTGGGTAAGAATAAGTAGGGTTGTGGACATGTGTGACAGGATGGAGGTCAGCAAACATGTGAATGGCAAATACAATGTGTGACACCAGGCATCTCTGAGAATGCCTACTGCCTTTCTGAGGGAGAGGGAAGGGAGCAGGAGTTTGGGAGAGATCACATACCTGCTTGCTTGCTTGAAATTTTGCATATGAGGGATGGAAGACAATGAAGCACCATTAGTACTACTCAACACTTCCAAGACCCACCCTCTTTCACCTGGTTTCAGAGATTGGTCTTCAGGTCAAGCGGAAATGTCACTCTAGTTTTAGCCTTGTAACACAAGCCTAAGTCAGTTGATGGGAGTTCTGAGACGTGCTGCTATGGGCCATGTGTGTAGTTGTGTTTTTTTTGCAGTGTAGACATACCCTATGGGGGCGGGGGGGGGGAGTTAGTGGCAGCTTTACATGTGATAAACTGAATACTGCTTTTGCTGCCTAGGATAGAATTTTACAGTGTGGCTCATGGGCTTCAGCTTATATAACTTTTATTTTACATCAGCACCAACACATTTAGGTTATGTTGTTTGTGTGACACCTTGTACATGTAATGCTGCTGCTGATTGAGCTGTTGCTTGTTGAATTTCTGGGTCTTAATTGGTAGAATAAATTTCCCAACCTCAGTGCATCCCCAAAGCATTCAAACATATACCATATGAAACAAAGACAAAAGGTAACATTTTGAAAAGCACCTAAGGGAAATACAACTTAGATGGAGCTAGTATAAGGTGGGTGCATAACTGGTTGGAAAACTGTTCCCAGGGAGTAATCATCAATGGTTCACAGTCAAGCAGCAGCATATTGAGTAGGGTCTCGCAGGGATCGGTTCTGGGTCCGGTTCTGGGTCCGGTTCTGTTCAATATCTTCATCAATGATTTAGAGAATGGCATAGAGAGTACACTTATAAAGTTTGTGGATGATACCAAGCTGGGAGGGGTTGCAAGTACTTTTCAGGATAGGATTAAAATTCAAAATGATCTGGACAAACTGAAGAAATGGTCTGAAGTAAAAAGGATGAAATTCAATAAGGACTGCCTAGGAAAGAGTGCTGCAGAAACGGATCTGGGAGTCACAGTGGATCACAAGCTAAATATGAGTCAACAGTGTGACATTGTTGCCAAAAAAGCAAACATTCTGGGCTGCATTAGCAGCTGTGTTGTAAGCAAGACACAAGAAGTAATTCTTCTGCTCTACTCCACGCAGACTAGGCCTCAACTGGAGAATTGTGTCCAGTTCTGGGTGCCACATTTCAGGAAGGATGTGGACAAATTGGAGAAAGTCCAGAGAAGAGAAACACAAATGATTAAAGGTCTAGAAAACTTGACCTATATGAGAAGGTTGAAAAAAGTGGGTTCGTTTAGTCTGGAGAAGAGAAGACTGAAAGGAGACATAACAGTTTTCAAGTACATAAAAGGTTATTCCAAGGAAGAGGAAGAAAAATTGTTCTCCTTAATCTCTGAGGATAGGACCTTAACTGTCAGGGTAGTTAAGCACTGAAATAAATTGCTCAGGAAGGTTGTGGAATCTCCATCATTTAAGATTTTTAAGAGCGGGTTAGACAAACACCAGTCAGGGATAGTCTAGATAATACTTATTCCTGCCATGAATGCAGGGTACTGGACTAGATGACCTCTCAAGGTCCTTTCCAGTCCTACAATTCTATGATTCTATGACTTAGAACACAAAGTCCAATTTTCAATAGTGACTTAGGCCCCGTCCAGACTACCCGCCCGGATCGGCGGGTAGCCATCGAACTATCGGGGAGCGAATTATCGCGTCTTGTCTGGACGCGATAAATCGATCCCCGAACGCGCTAATTCGAACTCCGGTACTCCAGCAGGGCGAGCGGAGTTACCGGAGTCGACGTGGGAGCCGCGAACTTCGATCCCGCGCCGCGCGGACGCAAGGTAAGTCGCGTTAGTTCGAAGTAAGGTACTTCGACTTCAGCTACGCTATTCGTGTAGCTGAAGTCGAAGTATCTTACTTCGAACTCCGCCCCTAGTGTGGACCAGCCCAAAGGGATTCAAAAATGTTACTTTTCAAAATGTTACATTGGGTACTGGTTTTATAATATCTTTAATAAACTTGTGTTTGTCTGTGTATGCGCTCGTGTACACACATGTACACACACAGCTAGCACTGTAGAGGGGTCCTGGTAGAGAAGCCTACTTAATGGGAGACAAAACTGGTATTTTGAGGATTGCTGTTTCCATCCCTCTCTTAGGAAGTAACATTTTACAGCACACTTTAAAAAATAAAATTGCCAAGTCCATCAGCAATTTGAATGCAGAAATGCAGTAGAAGCTCCAGCATTCAGATATCTTTAATTATTTTATAAAATTCCATGTAAAATTGGACTCTCCAAAATGGTTTAAGAACTAGTCTGCATACAAACACCTGATCCTTTTTTTCCATAAATATTGTTGTATTTAGTATGTATGAGTAATAATACTAACATCCACATTTATATTAGCAAGGGTAAAAAGTAACAGTGAACAAAGATTTCCAGGGAAGATTGGCCTATCATTGTATCTCTCACTCCATGACTACTTGGTTTTGTCATCAGCCTCTTTAAAGGAACTTTATATACTGAGTTGGTTTTTTAAAATCTAGCTAAATTATTATGCCCAATTCTTATAGATTCATATATTCCAATGCCAGAAGGGACCATTGTGATCATCTAGTCTGAACTCCTATATAACATAGGCCATAGAAGTAATCCAAAATAATTTCTAGAGCACATCTTTTTAGAAAAAACATGCAATCATAATTTTAAAAACTTTCAGTAATACAGAATCCACCACAGCCACTGATAAACTCTTCCAGTGGCTAATTACTCACTGTTTAACAACTTATGCCTTATTTCTAGTCTAAATTAGTCTAGTTTCAGCTTCAAGCCTGGGATTGTGTTGTACCTTTCTCTGCTATGTTAAAGAGCTTATTATTAAATATTTGTTCCCCAGGTAGGTATGAGTAGACTGTAAACACCTCTTAACCTTATATTTGTTAAACCAAAGGAGTTCTATCTATTTAGCTTATCACTATAAGGCATACTTTCTAATCCTTTAATCATTTTCAATGCTCTTCTCTGAAGCCTCTCCAGTTTATTAACATCCTTCCTGAATTGTGGCCACAAGAACTGGACACAGATTTCCAACAGCGGTTGCACCATTTCCAAATACAGAGATAAAATAACCTCTCTACTCCTACTCAAATTCCGCTGTTTGTACATCTAGGATCATCTTATCTTTTTGGCCACAGTCTTACATTGGGATCTCATATTTAGCTGATTATCCACAATGACCGCCACCAATCTTTTTCAGAGTCACTGCTTCCCAGGATAGAATCCCCCATCACGTAAGCATGGCCTACATTCTTTGTTCCTAGTTGTATACGTCTACATTTAGCCATACTAAAACACAAATTGTTTGCTTACCAAGTGATCCAGATTGCTTTCAGTTAGGGGAGACATTGACAGCACAGCAGAATGCCTATGCCACTGCCAGTACTGGGGAATATCTATTATTTTGCTTATTGCCAAGAGAAGCACCTGTAAGGCCTTTGTAGAAGCCTTAGCAATAACATAGACAAACCCGGGAGGGTGGGGGCCATGATCACAAGGAGTTAGCCTGACTCTGCAGCCTCCCTGGTATGCTGGGTAAGCATCTGTGAAAAACAGCAAGTCAATCTATATTTGACTGTGTGTGTGTGAGGGTCCATGAGACTGCAGACTCTGAAAAGACACAGCTGTATAATTAACAGCTTTAAAAGTGTTTGCTTACAGTTTTTTCTTTGGTTGACAATGTTGTTGGTGTAATTGTAGCAGTTACTAACATAAAATAGGTAGACAGGTCTGTGTAATTTGGATTAGATCTTCTGGGCATCTCTTGGAATCCCCAGCAGCAGGCAGATGGCTGGCCACTTGAACCTTGTCGTTTGACCACTTGAGACCCCTCCAGACTGTGGAGAACTATTGTTTGGGGAGGTTCTATAACCTATTGCAGCAGTTCTCAAACTGTGGGTCAGGACCCCATTTTAATGGGGTAGTCAGGGCTGGCTTAGACTTGATGGGGCCTGAGGCCAAAGCTGAAGCCCGAGCCCCACCGCCCAGGGCCAAAGCCGAAGCCCGAGGGCTTCAGCCCTGGACAGCAGGGCTCAGGTTACAGGCCCCCTACCTGGGGATGAAGTGCTTGGGCTTTGGCACCCCCCTCTACCCGGGGCAGCGGGGCTCAGGCTTCAGTCCCCACTCCTGGGGTTGTGTAGTAATTTTTGTTGTCAGAAGGGGGTCATGGTGCAATGAAGTTTGAGAACCCCTGATCTATTGTGTTTGTATGTGCTTGAGACTAAATAAAGCAGAGACTTTGAGGAAAGGCATTCTTGTGAGAGTGCTTGGAGACTAATAAAGTAAAGGCTTTAAGTGAAAGCATTTGACTTTGTGTGATTTATGCCAACCATCTGGCAGAAGTATGTGCTGCATTTCCATTGATTTATTTCCTGACACCGCCTCTCAGAAAGTAAAGTTACCGAGAACTTTGGGTTTAGGTAACCCCGGGTAACACACTTCATTATTTCCCACTTCCCCCAAATTTTGTGTCCCCTTAGAGCTTTATCAGTAATGATTTGATGTTTTCTTCCACGTCATTGATTAAAATATTAAGTAGTGTACAGGTTATTTGAGTTAGAAGAAGCACTAGTTGCATCTTCATTAACTTGATCCTAATGTGATAAATGATATAAGGGGCCAAATCACTACCTTTGTGTATTTAAAGGAAATGGAACGGGAGGCCATAACCAGGGTTTTTGGGTCCAGCTGTTCTGCTACATTATCTCTTCCAGCAGGCATGGTCTGCAATAGTGTGTGTGATGGCTGAGAAACATGAAGGTTGGGCTCTGCAAGGATAACTTTTTTTATTTCTTTACTCTTCTAGTCCTATCCACTAGCTTATGTACATGTAGAAGCAACACATCTCCTCCCCATTTTGGCTGCTAACAATATTTTTGTAATATTTGGCATAAATGAAAGCTATAGAGATGGAGTTTATGCAGTTTCAAAAAAAACAGTGGTTTACCTTTCTTTACTTGTTTCACTGGAATTCGAGGGAATTAGCTACCTAGCTCAGCTGTTTCCTACCACTAATCTCAAGCCCCTCACCATGTGTCTCCCCTTCTACCTTGACCAGAAAGCTAAGTTCCAGCATAGCCAAGGAGAGAAGGCAGGTAGATAGGTATGCATGCAGTTCAGGGATATTGCTATCTTTCTCCTCTGTGCATTGTTCCCAGCCTGGACACAATTTCTATCAATTAACCTCAATTTGATTCTTCTCCACAGCACTCTGTGAAGCAAAGTATGATGAGGTAGTGATAGGCAAATGAGTGGCATACTAGCCTGTAAATATAGGCCATCATTTGAATATATGAAACCAGCGCGAGCAACCTGAATTCTTGCATTTCCTAACATTTACATACTTGTGTCTGCAACCTTGCTATTCTTATAACATAATTTATAGATAAATAGATGACTGTGGAGACTATATATATGTATATGTTTAACCTAGAATTACAAAACAATGCTTTTGAATTAAAAGAATAGTTCTAACCGTTTCTACTGTCTTTAAATTCTCATTTGTGTTCGAACTGAAGGGATAGAGTAGGTATAGAGCTCACTACTTACCAGGAGCATAGCTTAACCATTTTAAATTCACATATTGTAGTCCTACTGTCCCCAGGAGTCTTTGACTGTTTACCATGCTTTTGTAATGAGAATATACTGACACATTTTCATTATTAGATCAAAGGAGTGGGGCATTACATGAAGCCACTTGCAAATGAAATATCAAAATTGGCTGGAGTATACACTTTCATTCTAATCAAATATCCTTCTCTTTTTCAGAAATCAATAGAGGAAACCAAAGAAAGGAGACAGGGGGTCTGAAATTAATACATCTAGTGAAATCAGACTTAAAGTAGGTTCATTAATACATGGTTGACTGGAATAACCGAGACATAGATTTTATAATTTAGAAGCCCTTTTGGAAATATCTACCTAATTTATAGAACACTTTTCAAAAATAATGTTTAACTTTGGTTTCTTATATTTTGAAACAAACTATATACTTGTTTCATGTTGAAATCTGCATGAAGCTCATACCTACAAATTTCCATTCACTTAAAAAGAATCTGAATGTATTCTAGTCTTTTTATTTCTTAAAACTGAAAGAAGCACTGCTTTTAAATACTGTACCTTGAGATTGCTGCCTTTTAGGTAATACGATTCAAAGTCAATTGGGGGCATATAACTGGATTAGTGCTCATTACTATTGTCATAGGCTGTGACACATCACATGAACTCCTTATTAGCAACCAGCAAGAAGTAAATTTGTGAGATCACCTAGTGTCAATAACAGTTAATCAGTCTTCATACGTTCACATGCCAAATCCTTTTTACCTTTAGAACATGTTCTCAAAGAAACTGCTTATGTAGCAACAGATTAAGGAAAGTAGAAATACTCTAAAGAGCTATCTTGATTTTCCAATGTGTAACACAGTGTAGGTTCTACAGAAAGCAAATGTCTAGCTATATGTAGAAAATATATATGAGTGATTGGAATAGCTCATAGCTTAAAGGGGTAGTGCATGTGGAGGCCCATGAGAAATTTTTATAAAACCCTAGTCTCACTTACTATAGTGATCAGCCTTCCAAATCTGAAGTGAAACGAGAAAAAAACCTATTCAGTAGAATAGGGCACTCTGCCAGCTTTACAGTTTCATGATTGCCAAGGTAATTCTATAGTCATCAGATCTATATAAAATTATACACCTGATAGAACTTGGGCAGCCACAAGAGAGCATTTTGATTGCTGTGGGCCACATTCTGCAATTGTTACTTACACTGAGTAGTACTTCGCTTATAGAGAAGCCTCACTGGGACTGCTTAAGGAATTAAGATACTAGTCAATGGGTGATATTCTCAACCTAGACCTGGGCCCTTTTCAGACTGCATCAAAGGGCTGAGGAAGAAGGTGCCCTAAAAGCACTGGATGTAGCCAGGGGAGAATTCCCCTGGCATAGGAACTGAGGAAGACCGCTATAAGTCTTCTAAAGACCCCGGCCCCTCATAAACCCCCTGGCATAACAGACATACCAAGGGTAGGGCTGATGGCAGAAGGGGAATGTTAGAGCTGGAGTTATAACATGTTGCCTTAACTTAGATAACCTCTGAAGCAGCCCAGAATTGGGAGTGTGAAAACGTGAAGATATCTTAAAGCCACCTTAAGTCTCTCCCCCATTCCTTCCCATGCTGCTGTAAGGACACAGCACAGAATTTCACCCAGCATAAATAAGGGTATCACAGTCTTGCCCTGTAATTAGCAATTTTTCTTTTACCAGTGAAGTCAGCGAAAGCTTATCAAATATTAATTGTAATCAAAAGAGGTAGGAGTTACAGATTCTACGTGTAGATTCTGTCAGTTTTTTCCAGCAAAAACCAAAAGCAGCACTCCACACAATACCATTCTGAGCTGTATTGTTGTGATACAAAGAAATGAGAATAGCGTTTTGGTCCTGGAAAAAGATACAATGTGTGGGCACGGAAAAGGGCTAACGAATGAATATATATATATATATATATATATGAATGACAGGAAAAAGAGACCATGCAGTGGGTTTGAGTGTGAGAACTTTTGCTTGAACTTTGGGATAACTGTTCTAAAACTGGTAAATCTATAGTTTCAAGGTTCATTAAAGGTTTATTCCCTCATTTTGCATATGACTAACTACCCTGTGCAACCTTGAAAAACATGTAAGCCACAAACAAGGTGGATGAACCTCAAGAAAGAGAGAAACCTATTCCCCTCTAAGGAACAAACTAGGCATATATCAAAAACAAAACACAAAACCCTTGAACACTGTACAAAAAGGACAGAGCATAAATTAAAGGCTCCCAGGGGCAACTCCAGTTTGCAGCCAAAACCAAGTTTGCTGCTTTATTTAGTCGGCTGGTCTCTAATTGTGCAACTCAATGAAAATCATTTATAACTATAAATGCTCCACAACAACATGGCAAACACACAGGGCTGCAATGTAATATTACAGAACACTTACCTGTGGGTAATTACTACAAACTGAGGGAGATAATAACTGCTCAGCTACTCTGAAATAATTTACTCATAAAAGAATCTTCATTAAAGTAACATTAAGGAATGTTTTCAATGTGGTATATAGGGATTTAGCTGCATGATTCCCTTTAATATCAATGGGACTTGTGGGGCTAAATCCACACACGCTGCAATGAAAATTTGCACTTAAGATTTTAACTTAAATTCATAAAAGGAAACAAATTTGGGGTGAAGACTTTACTACATTGTGCCCACTTACTACTAATAATGTGGAATGAGAGATGAGCACATTACACTGTAGAACCTGCAGTAAACCTGCTTAAGGAGAGAATGAAGGCTTACCTCATGAGCACCAGTGATGATAAACAGAGAAAACATCAGCTGAATTTTGTGAAATGATTCTATAATCTAAATTATTCATACAATCAGTTGTAACAATATGCTGTTACTGAGATGCAAGAACAATTGCTGCTACTGAGATGCAAGAACAATTGCCCTGGATTCAAGGAGAAAGGGGTTAAAATAATTAGTGCTAAGATAGCTTGTGACATTTCTTAGGAGATCCAGTGAAAGCAACTACTCAAGTTTAAGGGTGAGACATAAAGTAAAAACACCTGCCTTTAAAGGGGATTTCCATGATACCCTTGGAAGCCACCTAGAAGCTTACTCAAAAGTGTGGGACCAAAGGCTAATCAGTTCATTCTTCAGCTATTTTGCCACAGACTGGTATAAAAGAACACTAACTGGGCCAGAGTAACACAGATTCCTCTTATCACAAACTCAAATATCTTGGTAAAAGCAAAAAAAAGGTATATAGCGATGATAAAGGAAGAAAAAAAGTGTCAAGTATCTCCAGACCAGAAACACCCATAAAAACTGACAGATCGTGTGAGGGAGGTAGCAGGGTGCAGTAAGACAGGCTTTCCTAATGTTACACCTAAGAGTGACTGGAACATGTTATTTTAGTACTTTAAATGTTTTTTAGGCCTAAGTGGGAGCTGCTGGGTGTTTGAAAATCAAGCCACTTATGTAAGCACCTACATAAGGATTTAGTATTCTAACTTTAGGCACTCATTTTGTAAAATCTTGGCCCTAATAACCATCTTTCACTAGGCGATAGTACTAAAGTAGCATTTTCCTGTCTCTTAGGGGTAGAAGGGAGATAGAAAGCCTGTCATACTAAGAGTTAACATTAGCAACTCTTAGTATGACAGGCTTTTCTATCTCCTTTCTAAAGACACCACAGGGCCATGAAGCTGACTCTACATTTTTGACTAAAGTTGGTCTTGACTTCACATCTTTTTTTGGGAGGGTGTCAATCCTGCAAAGTTCTGAGCACCCTTACAGTGGAAGGCGAGGGTACTTAGACCTTCTCAGGATTGAACCCTGGAGTAGTGAGGACGGACGACTTCTTCTTAGCATATGTGCAATGTGTCTCAGTGGCATGTGACCAGGATCACCGAATTTGATCTGCTGGTTGGATCATTAGCTACCCCAACCCAGGCTGGGTACTGAGGGGGAGTGCAACATGAATGCTGATCCATGCCCCCTACTTGCTTAATATTAAGCTTATGCTTAAATGCTTTGCTGAACTGGAGACCTAGTTGCATTTGCATATATCCATATCTTTGAAGAGTTGATTTGCTGTTCCTGATAGTGATAATGTGACAGATGTAGAAACTCAGTAGAAGTGGTTATTTTGCAGTCAGTATAAGAAGTTAATTGTTGTATGGCATAACTAGGGTTTATATATTTATCTTAGGCGTCCATGTGACTGTCATAGCCCCAGAACACTCTAAGAGTCCAGATAAGTGACAGGAGTGGGATCCAATGAGCATTTCCCAGTTATGTCATTGTAGAATGAGGGGCTAGCAGGCAGATTAACAGTCCTTCAAAAGATACCATATTGGATCAGAGGAGAGCAGGGGAAGCTTGCCAGCACTCCAGCAACTCAGGATGGGATGAGACTAAGCAATAGTTCCCTGAGCTCACTGGACAATGAGGGGGCATTTCTGCCTTCCGCAACCATCTAAGAAACAGTCTCAAGGCCTGGGGTAAGAAAGTAAGGAATGCCCAATTGGCCTACATTGGCCCAATTCTTCTCTGAAATTCATGGAAACTTTGGTTGATATTGAAACCTGAAAGAAGGCGCACTGCCTGAAAAGGTATGCACAGGTATAATTAAGATGTTGTGCAACTCAAACTGAAATGGAAGTAACTGGCTTGATTGAAAAAATATATATATTGTTTCCTTGTTTTTTTTAATTCATTCGCTAGCTACAAATACAATATTTAACATTTTTAAATGTATATTCTATAGAGCTGAAAAGTAGTATAAAACCTTTTGCTCTGCAAATTGCAGGTTTGGGTTTTTTTGTTTTTGTTTTTGGCAAGTTTAGAAAAACTTCCATGAAATCATAGTATTTCTATACAAATTAAAATCATACTGAAATAGCTGTCAAAACTTGGAAAAATTTTGCAAAAAGTTTTGAAATTTCAAAATTATTTCCATACTGCAGCATTCACAATAGACCCATTTGCCAGTTTTTGCAAGACTTTAATTATTTTAATGATTTTTATTGAAATGTTAGAAATTTGCATTAAAACATTTTTTGAAAAAATACTGATTTTTTTAATTTACCAAACACTGTTTTCTTGTTGAAAACTAGGCTTTTAGTAAATGAAAATATTCTATTAATTTTAAGGTGATACAACCTTTCTAAAAGTTGAATCAATTCTATATCTATATAATCATGAAATATCATAAAACACAACATTTCATTAATATTGAGACATCATATAAAACTTTGTTTTTTTGGAGAAAAGGTCATTTTTCTACAAAAACACTTGAGTGAAACATTTTGACCACCTGCACATGAAATCTTTGCAATTACACTATTACGCCCTATATGTGTCATACTATACCCTGTAGTGTGGTCCTAACTAGTAATAGCCATGTCTAATATTTTCACAACATCATGAGTTAGGGAGACAAGTGTAATCATCCTCATTTTACAGATGGTTAAATAACTTGGTGAAGTCCACACAAGTTATTGTCAGAGCCTTCTCAAATCAATGTCTTTGACATTGAAAATCATTTTCATACTAAAATATTTCTAAAAAAGTTAATGAGAATTTTCAAATAAAAAATGATCCTCTTCCACTCCCGTGGAACAAAAATGACTTTGAAATTTTGGGGCTTATAAGAAGTTTAACTTTTTGAACAGTCCTACCAAAAATATCTCCTGCAGAGAGCACGAAGAGGAGTGGAAAATTTTCTCCTGCACTGCTGCCCTCATTCTAGAGTCCTTATCAACTCATGGATTCATAGGGCACGTCTACACCTGGAGCTTGGGGGTGTTATTTCCAGCTCACATAGACATACACATGCTAGCTCATCAAGGTAGTATATGTCTATGCAAGCTGAGAATTACACCACTAACTTCAAGTATAGACCTAGCCATCAATTATAAGGCATACGAACATAAGAACATAAGAAAGGCCGTACCGGGTCAGACCAAAGGTCCATCTAGCCCAGTATCTGTCTACCGACAGTGGCCAATACCAGGTGCCCCAGAGGGAGTGAACCTAACAGGCAATGATCAAGTGATCTCTCTCCTGCCATCCATCTCCATCTTCTGACGAACAGAGGCTAGGGACACCATTCTTACCCATCCTGGCTAATAGCCATTTATGGACTTAGCCACCAGGAATTTATCCAGTCCCCCTTTAAACATTGTTATAGTCCTAGCCTTCACAACCTCCTCAGGTAAGGAGTTCCACAAGTTGACTGTGCGCTGCGTGAAGAAGAACTTCCTTTTATTTGTTTTAAACCTGCTGCCTATTAATTTCATTTGGTGACCCCTAGTTTTTGTATTATGGGAATAAGTAAATAACTTTTCCTTATCCACTTTCTCAACATCACTCATGATTTTATATACCTCTATCATGTCCCCCCTTAGTCTTCTCTTTTCCAAGCCGAAGAGTCCCAGCCTCTCTAATCTCTCCTCGTATGGGACCCTCTCTAAACCCCTAATCATTTTAGTTGCCCTTTTCTGAACCTTTTCTAGTGCTAGAATATCCTTTTTGAGGTGAGGAGACCACATCTGTACACAGTATTCGAGATGTGGGCGTACCATGGATTTATATAAGGGCAATAATATATTCTCTGTCTTATTCTCTATCCCCTTTTTAATGATTCCTAACATCCTGTTTGCTTTTTTGACCGCCTCTGCACACTGCGTGGACATCTTTAGAGAACTATCCACAATGACGCCAAGATCTTTTTCCTGACTCGTTGTAGCTAAATTAGCCCCCATCATGTTGTATGTATAGTTGGGGTTATTTTTTCCAATGTGCATTACTTTACATTTATCCACATTAAATTTCATTTGCCATTTTGTTGCCCAATCACTTAGTTTTGTGAGATCTTTTTGAAGTTCTTCACAATCTGCTTTGGTCTTAACTATCTTGAGTAGTTTAGTATCATCTGCAAACTTTGCCACCTCACTGTTTACCCCTTTCTCCAGATCATTTATGAATAAATTGAATAGGATTGGTCCTAGGACTGACCCTTGGGGAACACCACTAGTTACCTCTCTCCATTCTGAGAATTTACCATTAATTCCTACCCTTTGTTCCCTGTCCTTTAACCAGTTCTCAATCCATGAAAGGACCTTCCCTTTTATCCCATGACAGCTTAATTTACGTAGGAGCCTTTGGTGAGGGACCTTGTCAAAGGCTTTCTGGAAATCTAAGTACACTATGTCCACCGGATCCCCCTTGTCCACATGTTTGTTGACCCCTTCAAAGAACTCTAATAGATTAGTAAGACACGATTTCCCTTTACAGAAACCATGTTGACTCTTGCTCAAGAGTTTATGTTTTTCTATGTGTCTGACAATTTTATTCTTTACTATTGTTTCAACTAATTTGCCCGGTACCGACGTTAGACTTACCGGTCTGTAATTGCCGGGATCACCCCTAGAGCCCTTTTTAAATATTGGCGTTACATTAGCTAACTTCCAGTCATTGGGTACCGAAGCCGATTTAAAGGACAGGTTACAAACCTTAGTTAATAGTTCCGCAACTTCACATTTGAGTTCTTTCAGAACTCTTGGGTGAATGCCATCTGGTCCCGGTGACTTGTTAATGTTGAGTTTATCAACATTAACAAGGCCAGGAAGGGACCATTGTGATCATCTAGTCTATCCTCCTGGGTGGGGAGGGATAGCTCAGTCGTTTGAGCATTGGCCTACTAAACCCAGGGTTGCAAGTTTAATCCTTGAGGGAGCCACTTAGGGATCTGGGGCAAAATCAGTACTTGGTCCTGCTAGTGAAGGCAAGGGGCTGGACTCAATGACCTTTCAGGGTCCCTTCCAGTTCTATGAGATAGGTATCTCTCCATATAATTTATTATATTAACAGAGGTGATAGGACTTCCATGAATTAATTCCTGTTTAAAGTATATCTCTGAGAAAAACATCCAGTCATGATTTTAAAATTACCAGTGATAAAGAATCCACCAGAGTTTGTTCCAATGGTTAATTACCCTCACTGTTCAAAATTTGCACCTTATTTCTAGTCTGAATTTGTGTAGCTTCAACTTCGAACCATTGGATCTTGTTATACCTTTTACAGCTAGATTAAGAGACATGTATTATCAAATTTCTGTTCCCCATGTACGTACTTATAGACTGGTCACCCTTAATCTTTACTTTAAGTTAAATAGATTTAGCTCCTTGAATATTTAACTAAAAGGCATATTTTCCAATCATTTAATCATTCTCATGCCTCTTCTCTGAACCCTCTCCAATTTATCAACATCCTTCTTGAATTGTGGACACCAGATCAGGACATAGTATTACAATAGCAGTTGCACCAGTGCCAAATACAAACGTGACATAACCTACATATTCTTACTTGATATTCCCCCGATTATACATCCAAGGATCACATTAGTCCTCCACTGGGAGCTCATATCCAGCTTATTATTGACCCTGACTCTCAATCCGCTTTTAGAGTCATTGCTTCCCAGGATAGTGTCCCTCATCCTGAAAGTTTGACTTCCATTCTTTTTACCTTGATTATGATTTTACATTTTATCACATTAAAATGAATATTGGGCCTAGCTATCCATGTTATCCAGGTTGCTCGGTATCAGTGACCCGTTTTCTTCATTCTTTACTACATTCCAATCTTTCTTTATCTGCAAACTTCATCAGTGATGGTTTTTGTTTTTTTCCAGGTCATTGTTAAATAGCATAGGGCCAAGAACCAAGCAATATGGAACCCCATTGGACAACTCTTTGATTCCCTGTTTACAATTTCATTTTGAAACCTATCAGTTAGTCAGTTTTTAATTCATTTAACTCAGAATTTTAAAGGTTCATCCTATAACTAAACAAACAAACAAAAAAACAGCTTGTTCTTGCTATCTTAATTTCACCTTTCACCTTCATGAGGTTTTTGTCCAGGAATTTGTATAGGGCTAGGTTTAGAACTTGTGCAGCTCCTAACCCTCCATTTTGAGCACTAGATCCCTGTAAACTCAAATTCACAGAATTTTTTTAACCTTAAAATCACTCAAATTTATTTAAACTTAACCCCTCCAGCAGTCCTAGAAAGACACTTTGTGTTGTAAATTTCAGTGAATGGCAAATTTTTATGACCATGTTGCTCAAAAAAACAATGGTTGAAGACCATTTTTGCAATAGGCCGAATACCCTCAATTGAAGTCATTGGGATCTGAGGACACAAAAAATGTTAGATATTCAATTATATTCACATTCTCGGCACCCCTACAATACTAGAGATATTAATGTGAAGAGGAAGCTGTGCATATAAAGCCTTTTGTACCTTTTATTTTTAAAGCACTCTTATGAGCACTTACCATTTCTGTTAAATGATTGACACAGTAAGTGTTTCACTTTAATTGGCACTTCTGTGATTTATCACCATCATGTTGGGAACACACCATTAGGCCATTTGTAAGTGAATAGCAGGGTATTATACATTTGACAATGCTTCAAAACTTTTAATGATAGCTTCCAATAAGACCAAGAAACCTACTAAGAGTTCATATCACCATTTGATCTAATTAATGAATTAGACCAAATTGCAAACTCCCCCTCTGAGCAGGACCATTCCAAAGGTCCCTGGAGTCATTACAATGTCATGTTTTCTGGTACTGCAACTGTGTGAACAATAGGATTTCAGAGTCTAAACTGGGGAGAAGACCAGGCAGTCTGATCCCATCAAAAATAATTGCCTTACCATCTCAGCTCATTACTTGCAATATAACCAGACCAATCTGTGCAGGCTATACCAGTATAATCATACGTTAGGCAAACAAGGGACCATTTCACATCTTGCTTTCAGATTAAGTGAGTAGTCTTCTGATATTGAGATTTGAAAAACTGTATTAAGGTTCCCCTGCTGTCACTCTTGTGCCTCTCATATAGAATATATTATATTTCCTCCCCAAAGCTGTTCAATCAAACCCTGCAAAGGTACTGACCAACCACAGCCTGAAAATATCAGTTCCAACTATCGACACAGAACCTTATGTCCCTAAGGATATACTCTCTATTTTCCTAATCATTCTATATATTATTAAAAAGCTTAAAGATTCCCAACATAGCCTGAATGGCTCAATATCAATTTGACCCTTACTGTTGTGGAAGGAATCACCCCAGTTAGGAATTTTTGTGTATATAACTTTAGAAGGGGGCAGGGAGTAACAATTAATCCTGACACCTTTTGATATGTGCATTATTTCCTTGGCATTTTGATCTGACTCAAATGAGTTCTTTTCAGCTCCTACACTGTATATCACATGTTTTATATTAGCAGCTTTAACTCACCATACCATCTGACTTTATCAACACCTAGCTTGCACAGATGTGCTACTGATGTGAAAATGTTGGAAATCCACTTATCCCCTGCTCTGTCCTATGCACCATATTAATAGTATCACATGAACAGTTAAAACTTACTTCTGAAACATACTTCTGTTTGTTTCAAGATTTTTGAGTAGGTTATAATTGTCATTAGAACAAAATCCTATTTGAAAAAAACTGTTCAGAAAATAAAATTCTTACTGTGGTTCCCAAATTATATACTACATGGTTAAAGCTGATGTATGTAAACTAATTCAATTCAAGAAGGAAAATCTGAAACTACTTAAAATACTGCTGACACTGATGTTATGATCTGGGGCATTTCAAGGTTATTTTTTATTCGTTTTTATTTTTGTTTTAGTGCCAGTAAGCTGTTCTGTCAAGAATCAGAGTTTTAATGAAAAATAAACACCTTGAATGGAGTCTTGCCAGGAAAGTTGATATAACAATCTCTTAGAATGGATGCAGGCTACTATAGTTTTTGCCAAGATGACTTTTCTCATCTCTACATGCATAGTGCATATATAGTGTATGCACATACAGTCTAAGAACTCTTTACTTTAGTGCTTTAATTGAAATACTTATCACGGACAATTAGGAACCCTTCCACAGACAGAGAAATTCTGTGTTGGTTTAGTGCAGGGGTCGGCAACCTTTCAGAAGTGGTGTGCCGAGTCTTCATTTATTCACTCTGATTTAAGGTTTTGCGTGCCAGTAATACATTTTAACGTTTTTAGAAGGTCTCTTTCTATATATAATATATAACTAAACTATTGTTGTATGTAAAGTAAATAAGTTTTTTAAAATGTTTAAGAAGCTTCATTTAAAATTAAATTAAAATGCAGAGCCCCTCGGACCGGTGGCCAGGATCCGGGCAGTGTGAGTGCCACTGAAAATCAGCTCGCGTGCCATAGGTTGCTTACCCCTGGTTTAGTGCATGCATGTGTACATATGGTTGAAGCCTGGTCTACACTTAAAAAGTTACACCCATGAACAACATAGTTAAGCTGACCTAAGTCCCCATGTAGAAATGCTAGGTCAGTGGAAGGATTCTTCCATCAACCTAGCTACACCATCTTGGCATAGGTAGTGGAATCTCTCCCATAGAGGGGAACCCCGTTGGCATAGGTAGTGTCTACACTAAAGTGCTACAATGGCCCAGCTGCAGTGCGGCCACTGTAGTTTCAAGTGTAGACAAGATGTTATAGATCTAGATTCTCTGTTGCCCTACACCTCCTCAGTGCAAAGTAAGTATTAAATGCTACTAAATCAGAATGGTAATGATTTACACCAATGCAAAGTGAGTGTAAATTACTATACAGGATTCAGGATAGTGGAGAATCTGGCCTATAGTAAGTTTTATGTATGTACATTATATTATTTATCCATAATTTCATAGACACACACCCATAGCAAGTTCATAACTGTCCCTAATAAAATTTGAGTATTTTTGTAGTAGAAGACTGAAGGATGAGGACATAAAGTTGTAAATAGTTAAGTCAATAGTTATTAGAGCTGTGTGTGCATGCATAGGTACATGTGTATATAATACCAGGTGGTTTAGTATGTTGTAAAGATTTTGAGTATCTGGTTGGGATGGCTATTTTATTTTAAAGTGATGAAGAAAAATTATTTTATACCACATTTTCCAAAAAAACCAAAAACACTTATTTTCAGAATGTGTTAAAGTTCAAATAAATTCTGAAAATTGTGTCTTATATTCTGCCTTCTATGAAGCCAGGTGTCTTAGTTGCCAGAAGTCCAACTGTGGGAAGTTCAGGAGGGGAAAATTATAACCAACACATTTTAGAACGTATTTGAACATTGCCTAAAATAGCTTTCCTATACTTTTTAACTCTAATATCTGAATTTTCAAGGAATAGAACCACCAGCATCAGGGAATTTCCCCTTCCTAATGGTACACATCTGCTATTTCTAGACCCAATGATTCACAGGTCTTTTGAATGACCTCAGTGGAGTTTGTCATTTACACTAGCAGAGAGCTTGGCTATTATGTTTTGATTCCTACTGCCCATCCCACTTTTTTACTATGTTTAGTAATTATATGGTCACTTAGGCATAAACCTTGAACAAAAAGATTAGCCAATCTGCTGTGGTTGCTTTCTATTGTGTAAGCCGAACAAGGTGACATTTATGTGTCTGAAGATCGCCATTGGATAATTCCCTCTTTGGGAAGGAATTGTACTGGAGGAAACCTGATAGAGGTGGCCTGCTGCATCCTATGCTAGCTGTTTCCTTGTAGAGTAGAGATCAGGATGGACAGAGTGGAGAATCTTTCCTTGAGTAGGTAAGCCCTGGCTGTTAGGGAGGCTAGTGTGGCCCCAATGAAGTCTATTCACTAGTGTTAACATAGACTTTTTAAAATTGATGCTGAACCCAGAGACTGAAATAGAGATAGGGCCTTGGCAGTTGCTAACTGGGCCTCTTGGGTGGAGTGGCCCCTGAGGACCTGGTTGTCCAAATATGGAAAGACAACAATGTCTCCCATTGCCGGGAGGACTCTTGTAAAGACTCTCAGGGCCTGGGAGAGGCCAAAGGAGAGAACATGTTATTGGTAAAGTTCAAAACCTATGACAAAATATGGAAAGCTCTTAAGGAGGGGATCAATAATCACATGAAAGGCATTGTGGAGATTGAGGGCAACAAACCAGCCCCCTGGAGCCAGGGGTGGGATTATGGTAGCTAGATTTACCATCCTGAAGTGTTGCAATAGGATGTAGGTGTTCAGTTTCCTGATATTGGCTTCGTACCACTGCCTTTTTGGGGAACTAGAAATATATGGAATAGAACCCTCTTTTGACAAATGTGGGGGGAACTAACTTGATTGCCTCCAAATGAAGGAGGGATTGGACTTCCTGCTTTAGGAGATATTCATGAGAGAGGTATCTGAAGAGAGATGTGGTGAGGAGATATGTGGGTAGGGAAGAAAGGAAATAAAGTATCCAGTAGTGACCACCTCTAGGATACACTTGTCTGCAGTGATGAGCTCCCAGGCAGGTAGGAGGGTTTCTACCTTCAGTGTTGTGTCAATTGCTCGATAAAATGAGTAAACTTTGAGGAGTTGCTATAGTCATATTTTTCCATCCAGGCCTGGTAGTTTGTGACCTGAAACTGAAGGGCAACCAACAAATAGCTTCTCCTATCTGGGAGACCTAAGGAAAGGAAGGAAGGAAAGGATCTGGAGTGCGTTTGATGGTTTCTTTCATTGATTGCATCTACCGCCAGGGATGGGAGAAGAAATATTACATTCCCTTGGCTGTAATGTAATATTTTTTGTCTGCTTGTTTGCAAGTGGGTGGAATAGTGGCAGCTGTCTAATATAGAGTATGTGCAGATGATAACATTGCCTCGTTGATGGGCAGGGCAATCTTACTCTGGAGGGTGATATGTAAAATGTCCACCAGGGAATATTGAGACTCCTGGACCGCCGAAGGAATCTGTAGGTATTCCGTTAGACATTTCACTACTTCTTGGAAGGCCCTAAAGTCATCTGCATAAAAGGGTGGTGATGGCATTACTGCCTCTTTAAGAGAGGAGGAGGGTTTAACTGAAGAGGGTGGTGACCTTTCACTGCTTGGTGGGTCTTGATACTCTTGTCCCCCTTGGTACAAGGAGACCCATGCAGTACCAACGAGCAACCTTGTGTTGCCAGTAGCTATTGCAGTACTGGCAGGTGCATCTGTTGGTGTTTGTTTTGGGCCTATACCCTATAAAATTGGTCACAGTAATGTGTACATGGGTTCCAGTAAGCCGACTGTAGAGGTAGATAGGGGAAGGATATTAATGCCCAGGGAACATGGGGAGTCTGCTGGGCTCTGGAAAGTCCTCCTCAGATTACATTCCTAGAAGAGGGGGGGGGGGGGGGACAGGGCTAAAANGAAATCTCAGACTCTGATGATGTCGTCATCCTCCAAGTTGAGTTGAGGGATTCTGAGCATCAATGCAGTTGTTGGTAATGGAGGCAATGGAGCAGATACTGTTCTTGTGAGTAAGGATTCAGTCACCAACTGTCAAAGTGACACCAGAAAAGAGGCTCTTATGATATGCTTCAGGAGAGAGGATTCCAGTTCCTGAAATGAGATGTTCAGGGGAAAGGAATGTCAGAAGGTTATGATAGTAAGTAGTTGGAGACTGAGGCGGCACCAGGGCCCAGAATATGGGGATTGACTGAATGCAGGACTGGCGAGGCTGCATGCGGTACTGGAAAGGTCAATGAGATGATGCTGTGCTCAGATTGCTTCCCCATGTTGATGGTATCAGAAATAGTGAAAGGTATCTCTGGGTGGCCTTTGTGGCCATGAGAGGATGTTGGTACCAGAGCCTTTGAGGTAGTCTTAAAGTCCTTTGGTTTCACATGCATCTCAGTGCTTAGAAATATTAGATAGTACTGAGGTAGGTGCCTCTCAGTGCTATTTAGCTGAAGATCTCTCTGATGTAAATGACTTCTAAGGCAGTACTGAGGCTTCGGTACTGGCTTCAGCTGGAGTCTCAGCTGTACTCATGGGATGTGAGGTCTCCTAAGAGTCAGCTCTAAGAGGTCTCTGGCAGGGGAGAAGGGCTTTCTTCTTTTAGAGGGCTCATCTCTGGAACCTCCCCTGGAACTCAAAGTCATCAGTATGGCCTGAGAGGTTGAGGCCAATGTAGTGGGTGTGGGGCAGGGTGGAATGGACTCCACCAGAGCTAAGCAGCTTCAGCCTAGCCTCTCAATCCTGGAGGGACCTGCTCTGAAACCCTGTGCAGACTTCACAATTGATGATTTGTAAGATTCTCCGAGACACCAGAGACAGCTAGAGGGCCCATTGCTTCAGGAAAAAGACCTATGGCAAGTCTAACTCAAACCCTGGGGTCCTAGGCATAACCTGGGGAAGTGCCGTAACTCACAAAGGGCGAGGCAAGAAAGCTGAGCCCCCCTGACCCTCCCAAGCATAAATTGTGCTATGACTAAGAGTAAAAAACAAATTATGAAATAAAATCTGCCTACATAAATAAAATAAACAAGAATAATGTGAAATGAGGGAAGCAACTGGAAACAGCAGAAACCACAACTATTCTATCTTGAGCCGCAGGCAGCTGAGAAGGAGCTGGAGCAGTGGTGGTGAGTACATGCTTCCTTATATGCCCTCACCCAGTAGCACGAGGTGCTGCTCTGTAAAGGTGCAGGCCTGTGGACACTGCTATCAATCTTTGGTCAAGAGCACATGGGTGCACACACATGCTATGGTGCAGCATGCATAGGTACATATACTTGAAGAAGAGCCATTGTAATAATCTAGTTTGACCTCCTGCGTAACACAGGCCATAGAACCTCCCTGAATTAATTCCTGTTTGAACTACAGCATATTTTTTTAGAAAAACATCCAATTCAGATATAAACATTTCCATGATGCAGAATCCACCACTGCCCTTGGTAAATTGTTCTAGTTAACGGCCCTCACCATTAATAAACTGTGCTTTATTTCCAGTCTGAATTTGTCTAGCTTCAATTTCCAGCCATTAGATCTTGTTATACTTTTGCTGGCTAGATATATAAACTATGATCAAGTCACACCTCAACCTTTTCTTTGTTAAGGTAAACAAATTGAGCTTCCTGAGTCTATCAATATAACATGTTTTCCTATCCTCTAATCATTTTCATGGCTCTACTCTGAACCTTCTCCAGTTTATCCATCTCCTTCTTGATTTTTTGGCACTAGAACTAGACACAGTATTACAGGAGTGGTTACACCAGTGTTAAATACTAAGGTAATATGACCTTCCTACTCCTAGTCTATATTTTCTATTTATACATTCGAGGATTGCATTCACTCTTTTGGCCACAGCATCACACTGGGAGCTCATCCATGTTCAGCTGATTATCCACCATGACCCCCAAGTCACTTCTTCCCAGGATAAATCCCCCATCCTCTAAGTATGGCCTATATTCTTTCTTCCTAAATGTATGACCATATTAAAACACATTGTTTGCTTGTGCACAGCTTACCAAGTGATTGTTCTGCATCGACATGTCTACTTCATTATTTATCACTCCCACAATCTTTGTGTTATCTACAAACTTTATCAGTAATGATTTTATGCCTTATTCCAGGTCACTGATAAAAATGTTAAATAGCATAGGGTGAAAAACTAATCACTGCAGGAACCCACTAGAAACACACACATTTAATGATGATTTGTCTTATACAACTATATTTTGAGACCTATCAGCCAGTTTTTAGTCCATTTAGTATGTCTCATTTTGATGTTTTTATTAGTTCAAGTTGCTTAATCAAAATATTGTGTGGTACCAAGTCAAATGCCTTACAGAAGTCTAAGTAAATTAAATCAACACTACTATTTTTATGAATCAGACTTCTAATCTCCTCAAAAATTATCAATTTTGTTTGACAAATTTGTTTTGCATAAACTCACGTTGATTGGCTTTATTTTAATAAGCCTCTTTTAATTCTTTATTAATCAATTCTATAACAGCTGTCCCATTATTTTGCCCAGGACCAATGTAAGGGTGACAGGCCTATAATTACCCAGGTCATCTCATTTATCTTTTTAAAATATTGGAACATTTAGTTTTCTTCAAGTTCTCTGGAACTTCCTCACTGTTCCAAGATGTATTTAAAATCAACGTTGACAGTCCAGGGAGCTGCTCATCCAGCTGTTTTAAAACAGTTTCCTTAACTGTTTTTGCCATACATTTGTCCATATGTCCTTTCACTTCCCTTATCAATGTTCTAAAAATCCTAGGTTCTGTTTCATCATCATTACCATCAGCTTCCTCTTCCTTTCATTTGTTAAATATGGTGTGGTTTCGTTTTGTTTTGTTTTTTGTCTTTAACCAGTGTGGCCTTCATTCTCAATTGTGGTTTTTTGGGCATCTATTATAATGTTGTTAAGCAGTTCCTAATTATCACTCACATTTTTATTTTAAAAATTTTCTGCCAACTGATTTGGCTTATAATTGTTTTCAGGTTTGTGATATTGTCCCTTTTAAGATCCCAAAAGGGCCAGTATCACAAACCTGAAAACAATTAAAATCAGTTAGGAGGGAAAGAATACTGGTTTGTACTTTATTTTGTTTGTACATAATCAAGTCATGATCACTTAGAATCATAGAATATCAGGGTGGGAAGGGGCCTCAGGACCTAGTCCAACCCCCTGCTCAAAGTAGGACCAATTCTTGGACAGATTTTTGACCCAGCTCCCTAAATGGCCCCCTCAAGGATTGAACTCACAACCCAGGGTTAGCAGGCCAATGTGCAAACCACTGAGCTATCCCTCCCCCTGCCTCATTTGTACCTGAGCTACCATTAATTTAGTTCTGTGATAAAGTTCTCTTAATTTCTCAAGATAGTCTAATATAGATTACCTTCGTGTAGGATGCAACAGGTTTTGAGTTAGGAAATTGTCACCTATACTACTTAGAAATTCAGAGGATGCTGAATTTGAAAATTCAGAGGCAGGATGAGACCTAGACCTCCAGCATATGTCCCTGAGATTGAAGTTCCCCATGACAACACAGGTATTTTCCCCCTACACGGTATAAACAAGTCCTTGAGGTGTCAGTCATTCTGTTCCCTAGTGTGATCTGGTGGTCTGTAGCGGACATCAACTAGTACCTCATTTTGTACATTATGTAATAGAACATTGATCCATAATCATTCAAGATCATTTGCTTCTGAGTTGTCAATGGCTCAGAAATAGGTAATGACATTTTTTTTTGTAAAGTTCTACTTGCCCTTCCCTGTTGCCCACTTTATCCCTCCTAAATAGGTTTTAACCACTGATTTTTAGCATTCCTACCAGACTTCAGTAATACCACACTAAATTGATTTTGTGTTCATAAAAGAGCTATTCCAATTCCTCTTGTTAGTTGCCAAGGTTTCTAGCATTGGTGTACAGGCAATTAAAGAATTTTTCTCTTCACATCCTTTGTTCTCAACATCTTGATTTTGTGGTAAATGAGTGTGTATGTGTTCCCACTTCTCACCCTCCCTTTTGTTATCAAAGTAATAGTAGTTTGCAAGTGACCCTTAAAATTTATGTAGTGAACCACTGCTATGGATAATGTGTCTCTGTGCAAGAAAATGTGTTGATTGTATATTTCTCATGGTCTATACCTGAAGCATAAATGTTACAATATATCCAGTTGAGTGAGGTTGTACTATAAGATGACTCTGTAGACGAATGGCAAAATGACCAACACAAAGCAGAATAACAGCAATTGCATTTAAAAAACCAACAAACAAAACAAAAACTGTCATGTTTTCCTGGCATTCAGGGTTGTTTTTGTCTAGCTGAGATATTCACTAAAAAGGGGAAACTATGAATTACTGTGTGATTTAAATCTAGAGCTGGGTGCACAGTTAAAACAAATTATGTAGACACAGTTCCTTTGAAAAATATTGTGACATTCTTTATACCCACTGTATGTTTAAATCTACGTGTAAAATTTATTCAAAAACATATTCACCTTTATTTGAGAGCATATAGAAAACCACTATGTTAGTGCATCTCAGAACTAATCTCTGCATGGCATTATGGAAGAAACTGCTATATTAAAGCCTGCTGTTGCCACTCAGTGACCTTCTCCTACAGTACATCTGATGTGCCTGCTGCTACTGTTGCCGCGTTCCAAGTAGAAGTTATTGCCTCAACATCTCCTGCTACATTAGCTGCATTTCAAGACTAAATGACAGCTCAAGGATCACACTTTGTTTTTGGCATGCAGAACCCAAAGGGAGGGTGTTCTATTTTAGTCCATGAGAGACTATAATGTTGCTTTAAAATAGAAGGATACCAAAAATTATCTTCCACTGCTTGGGTCTGTAGCTTTGGAACCTTACCCTCTTAGTAAGTATTGAGGGTGTATTATTTGAGTACAGTCTGTAACTATGGGAGCTAAATCTCTTGGAAGACCGGTGAAGCAATCTCTGGAGCAGAAGAGAAAGAATGGCAATTATATGGATACTGTCAATGCCTATTTTCTTTACGTGGTGTGTCAGCATTTCTGTTGTGACTCCCCTTTTTGGAGCTTGTAACTTGCTCTGAGTTGAAACTTAGCATCCATGGTGTCTCACAGCTGAAATATTTAGTTAGTAACTAATTCATTATGAATGTATACTCTGTTTATCAGATACGATTGAGCTTAATGGTGCCCAGGGTAAAAGCTATCAGGTAGAAGATTTGAGGTTTAGTAAAGGCATGGAAAGAATACAGAGGTGAGCAGCTGGAGCAAACCCAAGGCCTGGGGCACAGATCCTCAAAGCTAACTCCCATTAATTTGACTGGGAGTGAAGCACCTAAATATCTTTGAGGATCTGAGGCTTCCTGACTATTGTCAACCATAGCATGTACTGAGAAAAAAGAATTCTCCATATCCTATGTGAGAAAAGGTCCAGGATCAGGAAATAGCTACATCTGACTATGGCCTGAGCCATATCCTATTACTTTTTCAGGCCCATCTCCTCCTTCAGAAGAACACAAATGAGGGGGTTAAAGGTGTTGAAAAAACTGTAAGGTTTCTTCATAGAGTTTCCTCCGAAGTCCTTCTTTTGGGGTTAAACTCCCATAGAAGAAAAAACAGGAAGGCCCAATCGTATACCCACACATCACATCCTCTGTGCTTCCACAGCTTCTCTGAGCCTCCCTCCGAGGAAAGATTCACACTCTCACAGCGGATCCTGTTCCCCCTTCCTGTCAATCCATGTAAAGTGCTGATGCAATGTTACATTCAGCACCTAGAAGTACATAGAACACTTTATAATATGTAGGTGGAGGATAAACTAATAGACAGCATCCATGCTATTTATAGGTTTGGGGTTTTTTTTAAACACCAAATAGGATCAGATTTTAAACCACACAACTGATCTTTACTCCACTCTATCAAATTGGACAATAATGAATTTATCTGCTTTGTATCACCGGCAGTGAGTGGCATAGTCTCCATTATGCATTGTTTCTGGAACTATTGGGCCTAACAAAATAATCAAACAAGGGCTAATACTGCCAGCTAACATTCAGAAGAAAAACAAAATAAGCAGGCTCTTGGGATCAATACAGTCCTGAAAATTTTTCTCGGCCGTCTCTATTACTAGCAAAGTGAACACCAGTGAATACTAGGCAATTCAGTGTCTAGTATTTGTATTTCCTTGTTTGTTTTTATGTTTTTCACGGACTTTTTCAATACCATAGGGAGATATTTCAGAGATGAAAATAATGTGAGATCTGGTCCTCTCACAGTAATTCAATTACTGGATAGTGGGAATACCATGGAAAGACCAGATCATTCTTTATTTTGGCCCCATAATTGGCTCCCTTAGGGAATAGAAACTCATGAAAAACTAAAACATCACTACCACTATATTTAGGTTTATCCAAAAGTACAACCCCAACAAATATAATAATTCATTTACTTAGATTTAAATACAATAATCTAAAAAGAATCTCAATCCTACCCTCTAAGTATTCTTAACATTAATTCAAAAATACAATACAAAAATCATTTCAAAACCAAAACACCAGAACATTTCTCTCCCCCACCTGCTTTACAAACATTTCTCTCCCCCACCTGCTGCCGAATTGCCGCTGAAGAGTGGAGCGGCGCGATCGCGCTGCCGTGGTTTTATTTTATTTTTTTTCCCCCTTGGGGCGGCAGAAAACCTGGAGCCGGCCCTGGGTATAGATTCCACAAGGTGGAGGGGTGCCTAAAAGGTTGTTTCAATGCTAAGCCTAAATGACCTTTGTGGATCTAAGCCCTTTATTTGCCATTACTTTCACTTAGCTCAAGCTATACCAAATGTGTAGACCACTTAAAAAAAGGAAAGCATATCTGGCACCTTGATTGTTTATCATTTGATGAAGTTGCATTCCAGATTTTCCTTTTGCTAACAGTTTTCTGTTGCTATACACTTCCTCTCTGTGTGATAGAGTTCTAAATATATATGTTTGCGCTCTGCAATCAGGGACATCCAAGATATTGGGCAATCTAGCCACAACATTCAATTTCTCTTTATTCTTCCCATAGGTTTTGTGGGATGGATGAAAAATAAAAGCATGTAGGGTGATGCCTCATGTCTATTACAAATGGAGACCTCTAGATACCATCATTTGGCATAGGATAGCAATATTTCTTGCCAGTATCTCAAATGATTCACTGCTTAAATAATTAATTGGTTTATATATTTTTGTGTGCAGGATTAGGATATTTGCTTTAGCAAAGACATAATAATCATCCAATTCACAGCCTAGTAGATTAAAAAGCTATACAATCTTTGTTTTTCTTTGCAAAAGTTGTATGGAAAAACAGAACATTACATGTAATTCTTGAGTTGAGAGTAATTCACAGAGATCTATATTCTTGGAAAGCAGTAATGGAAAAGTCCTATATAATTTAATAGGGAATAAAATCAATAGGATACTAGAGAAATTTACTAGCATTCTTTAGAATAGAAACTACTCTAAAAACCATTTACTAGAGAATGATTGCCTTATAGTTTGTTTGGGTTTTGTTTCTTTTGTTTTCTTTTCAATGATCCCATTGAGAGGATTTAATTCTTTGTTAAATTCTATACAATGGTTCCAAAACACCTACAAAAAAGCTATCATTTTATTAAATTCTATAAGACATTTCTATAGGTCCAAGAATGATAGATTCTCCAAAGAACAGATACTTGGAATCCAGCTATTGGAGACTAATTTGCTCAAGGGATGTCACTAAAAATAGAATAGAGAATCTGAATATGCTATAATAATGAAGAAAAAAGCAGAAGGTTAAAACAGGAATAGGCCTAAGGTGACTTCTAAACACTATGACGGATGTGAGAAATGTCTTTTATGAATATTATGTTCCATCTGCTTGTTTGATTGGTATTGTGTTGTTGACTATATGATTAATAAGAGTTAATTCAAGTAAAAGGTGACCAGTAGGTAGGCAGGAAAGTAGGGAAAAAAAACTTCTGTTTTGTCACCCATTTACCCATATTTAAGACAATGCAGAGAACCAACTGCTGTGAAGTCTATCCCTGACCTCACTAATGGGCTGTATAAACTGGGTTGACCAGGTTCAAGAGACACAAGGAATGGCTCAAACGGGGACCCTTCCAGAGTAGAGGCAGAGAGACACAGGGACTATGAGGATGCAGATTAAAGTTGGGGGTGTCTGGATATGCTAGGCTAACCAAAGCCTTAGGAAAAAAACAGCTATGCGCATAGTTGTTTGTCACCTTAAATCCTTTTCTTTGTGATTTTATTCCTTCTGTTGAGATTAAATAACACTTTGTTTTGGGTCACTGTATTTGCCTATTGGTCACAGATCCCAAAGTGAAGACTTGCAATTCATTGAATCCAGTTGGGAAATCATGACTGCTGCACAGGGTAATGTAGCCAAGATACAGTCTGAGAGTGGAAGAATTGAGAGATTCTACCCCCGGACAGGTGAAGGTGAGAAACCTAACATCTGAGAGTGAACTGCCAGCTGAATATTGACAAACACTATAGAACAAGGACTAAAATATTTCCTCCCTACCCCCCTCAAAAGATAGACAGGAGATAAGATTCTTTTAAAATTTGGGCAGTTTGAAAAAATATTGGAAGGGAGAACTTGGGTGTCTCTAGCTGGGGAATTGATCCTAGAACTCTAAAAAGCTAACCCAGATTCCTGTCTAGATGCTGACTCTGTGACCTTTGTATACATTTCAATGAAGACTATGTAGCTCCTATAGAAATCTCCTGGGGCCCTATTCTCCTGTTGTAGGATACAGATAACTCCCACTGACATTGAATATTTAGATTGTTATACTCTGTTTATACAGCACCTAACACAATGGAGTACGGATCCTCATCAGGTCCTCTAGGGATTATTAAATGGGAATGTATACCCTACACTTGCAGAGAGTTAACTAGAGTCAGAGAACAATTAGGTGCACCGGGAAGGTGGAGCAGCCCAATTTAGGATTAGGATTAGTTGAGGAGGACCTTGGTGGCTGAATTAAGGATTACTCCCAGCTGGGAGGAGGTATGTAATAATAAAAGAAGGACTTCAGAGTAGTAGAAAGGAACTAAGAGGCTTAGGGGGGAAATAGGCTTTTGGAGCCTTTTCTGAGACAGGTGCTCTGGTAGAGGGCTAGGACTGGTAGTTAGCTATTGTGGTAAGATTTAACACAAGGGCCAGACACTAGAGTGGTGTTTGAGTTTCTAGAGAAAAGGGGCTGCTCACTCTACCCCCATAGGGAGGCAGACAAGGAGCCAGACCTCTTGAAGGAAAGCCCTGAGAGGCGTTGCTCTGTCCAAGGAGCAGGAAGGTCAAAGAACTTGCAGAGGAGTGAGTGTAGGAAGGGATTGGAGAAAAGGGTGTAGACACAGACTGAGGTAGGCAGTGGTCCAGGTATGGAGTAAGGTGTCTGAGGAAGCAGACCTTAGGCTGCAAGTTCCCTGGAGTAGAACCCAGAGAAAGAGGGTTTCCTTACTAGTCCCTGAAGACCAAGGTGTGGAAACCATCTTCTTGGAAGGGTGTATTAGCACTATTGTGCCCAGAGTTGGGCTGGAGACTTCCTGTACAGTTATTGGACTACAGTTTGGTGGCACTTTGTTACCCCAGAAGGGTGGAGAGCTGGAGGACGACTGTAAGTTACTTGGCTGTAGGACTGAGTCACAAAAAGAAGCAGATTACTTCAGGTCTGGAGCAGTATTGGTAGGAGGCAGCAGAGGATCAGAACCTGGTGTGCCAGCTGTTGAATCACTCATCTATACTATGATGAGTGTACAGAGTAGGGTAGCCCTTGCGCAGAGGCATCTGTGAGGGTAGTAGTTAATATTGTCCTGCCCTGAACCAAAGGAACCTTGACATGATCTTCATGCAGTAGTTGTGCGAGATGCAATCAAAGTTCTTGTTTTGTTTTTAATAAAACTTAGGCTTTGTGCAATTTCTGGAGGTTGATAGAATATTTTTTGCTTTTATGTGACAACTCAATATAGTCTCCTTCCATTTTGTTGTGCAGCTCTGGTAGAGGAGATGTGATGAGATAGTATTTACCAATTTAAGGGCTAAATTGTGCCTATAGGTACAGCAATGAGTAGATGAGACGCAAACTGCACCAACCTCTGCGTAGCCCCAGGAGGCATTCCATGGCAGGCACCCCTCCAAATTGCAATGCTTTTCCTGATATAGCAGTAGTGAATTATGATGCTCTCTGTGCTGGTTTCTTCTTTTCCTATCTGCATTTTTAGGCACCTAAATACCTTTTAGAAATCAGGCCTTTGGACCATAAAATTCTGAAAAGGCTGTAATATGACATTTAGTCATACCATTGTATAATCTTGAAAACTAAAAGTAATTGTATTCTCTTCTGTCCAGAATATATTTGTATTAAGACACTTTATTGAAACAATAAAACTCCCATGGGGCCACTCTTTAAATTGATAATATTTTGCAAACTATTGTTGCAAACCTCGCCCAGTATGCCTATAACACAGTTCCATCCACACACAATTGCTTGTAGCAATACACAAGTGTTCATGGTATTGTTATGACTGCATTTGCTGTGGGTGGCTACAGCTGAGTTGATAGTTTTTGGGGAAATTGCCTACTGTTGCTCTAACAGTGGTGCAGCTCCACCAGTGGGAGCAGAGATGTAGATTGGTCATTGGTATTATGACTGTGTTGTTTAATCCTCTTGTGACAGAACACTGAGGCCTGACAGGTGGGTCAGCACTCTGATCACTGTAGCATTGATTAGGTCCTTCCAGTGATGGCTGATTGAGCCATTAGCTAATCAGAAGGCAAGGCTGGAGACATACGGAGCTAATTAGCGATCAGCTGGCTAACCTGGTAAAAACCAGGAAGGTAATGTTACAAGGGGGAGGACAGGTCTAGCTGAGCCCAAAATGAAAGAGCTCCCAAGATAGGGAGATCTCTTCCTCGGTGGGTTCTGGTAAAGAGGGATGGAAAGATGTAGGAATTAAAAATAGATATTGCACTGTACTGGTGTTGGTGGAAGGGTTTAGAATAAAATGCAGACTGAACACTAATAGTAAGTGGGTCTGAGCAGTTTCCGGGGCATCAGAGAATGGGGACACAGCATTGCCCTGTCATACCATCTCATAGACTTTGGATAAAAGCATAAAACAAAGCTTTTACCACCGCAAACACTCTTCACCTGTGCTACTGTGGCTACACAGCTATTTATACTCACACTCACACAGTAAGACTTTGTCCAAGCACTGTATGTGTACATTAGCAGGGGAATCTCACAGCTAGCTCGGAGTGTAGACATAGCCTCAGCATCCATAGGAGGTGAGAACATTCATAGGATTACTCCCTTAGGCCTGCTGTTTTCGTTTGCTGACTATCCACAGCGTCCATTGAAGTCAGGCACTTAATCTCAGGGGAGAGGAGAGGTTCTTCATCTAGAATATTTTGTGCCTCAGTTCTGACCCCGTTTCCCCCGCTGCCTGTCTAGCTGTCCTAAAAGCTTCCAGATGTGGCACTACTTCCTCCTCGTTAGAGCTCTCACAAGAGGTGTGAAATATTTGTAGTGAAAGGAGAACAGCTTTAACTTGCTCATTTTTATAGTTACGAATTTTAAAAGGGGTCTGGTTTGCCAAATTCTCTGAATGTCTCACAGGAAAGAAAAAAAAACCCTCTTCTAATGGACATGAGCCCATTTTTGAAGTGAAGATGAGCAAAAGATGGCTTCAAAACCTGGTGGTTGACATTCAAAATGGCATTTAGAAAATAGGTATTTCACTGAATTTCATGGAAAGAGGAAACTTAAAGGTCTGTTTCCTTGTACTCCCTGTATATATCTATTGTTTCTTGTCTTATACTTATAATATACCTTTTTATTTCATATTTATACAGCTTCTAAGCACTATGGTCATATTAATTCTGGTTATCAATCACAACTTTTAACTATACTTCTTAGAAGTCAGGAAAAAGATGTTCCTAAATCTTTTTTTTTTTTTTTTTAATCCAGGAAATCAACAGCAATTCACCATTCTAATCTTATTGGTGCTAGTCAAATAGTGCAGTTCTAGACATCAACATTAACAAATGAGTTTTTTTAAGTATTTGACATGGGGTTCATATGAGAAAATGGTTAATGCTTGAATATTTTATGAGAACACCAGAAAATACGGTGGATGTAGGACTAATGTACAAATAACCCCGGTTTGGTTTGATTAAAAAAAACAACTATTACTCTACAGTTTTGCCTGTACTTAGTTTTTAGAGATTACTAAGGTTCTATAGAGTAGTTTATAAAAATGAGAGCTTGAAATGTTGGTGACTTTGTGACTTAGAAAGAGATGTGAAAATAATAAACGGGTACTTAAAAAGCTGTAACTGCCCAGTGCTTTATAAACAGTAAGGGCCAGACAGTGACACCTTCATACACATTCTAGCAGATCCTCTGCTGATGTAAATTGTCATCTCCACTGAATTCATGGACTATCCTTTGACTTGACTTGAATGGAGATATGACAACTTACAGATGCTGAGGATCTGCCCCTCTGACTTCAACATGATTAAGAGTTTAAGAATCTGAACCTAAATAATTTAAGCCCTACAGTGCCCCTCTGAGTAGTACATATGATCCTCAGTTTACAGGTAGGGAAACTGAAACAGAGGGTAAGTGCAAAACTTTCATGTGCGCTGATTTTTGGTGTTCACATTTTTGCAGTGAAGGGGAGCTGTGGGTGCTCGGCATGTCTAAAACTCAAGACACTACATGACCAAAGTCAAGAGCTTAAAAACTGAGGCACCTAGAATGAGTGGACATGTGTTTAAAAAAAATGACCCTTAAAATCTCTGCCTCACATAATGCAAACTGTGTCTAGGGGCCAAATCATGACTTTGTGGGTTATACCTAGACAGGGGATTTAGAGGGGACCTTAAGACTCCGCCTTTGCTCCTTAACACAAATTTCACACATTGTGAGCCACAGTGTAGGGAAAGAGGAACCTCCACAGGGCTATTGCTATTTACATGCAGGTTAGTAGACTGTGGGTGGAGCTTTGACTTTGCTCCCCCCTCGCCATGTTCTGACCAGCACAGTTGAACCAGTGCCATGGGGGCAGGAGGAGAGGATGTAAGCTACACTAGGTAAAATGCTGGTGCAGTTTAATTCCACCTAGAGCAAGGGGAAACAAGGCACCAGACTGTGACTCCGAGTAACAATGTGCTCCCTGGTCTCCTCCTGAGGCAACACAATTGCATGCTGTTCCTTACTCAGGGATTTATTTTTTTAAGCACTTAAATAATACAAATGAAATAGCCACTGTAAATGTGGTAGATTTTTATAAGAAATGCCAACATTACATATGGAAATGCTTGAGATCACTGTAGCCAAAGAAAACTGGCTCAAAAAATAAAGATGATTCTACCTTTTAAAACTCACTGGTTGAGTGTATTAAATTAGGTTCTGTAATACTTGCCTCCTACTTAAGGCTGTTCTGAGTTTTAACTCAGTAATGATCTTAAAGTACTCTCAACTCAACAGAGGAGCTGCAACAAGGCAAAGTATTGTAGTTACTGAAAATACTAATGGGTTTTATTTAAAAAAAAAATAAAGCTAACCTTCCACATGAATTGGTAAATGATCTCCCACTTCAAAACAGTGCAATCATAAAATGGCTGATGCCTTACTGAGTTTTACAGGGGAGCCAGGGAGCATAAGGCTGCAGGGAGGCACCTCTCCCTGCTAGCAATCAGTTAATGGGAACATGCCAGCTGGAGTCACATGGCTTAGGTGCCTAAATAGTTTGTGGTGGGAATGGATTGGCACTTGCTCCACACAAAATGGCTGGAGGAGGTGGTGGTGATAGCCACCTTAACTTTTAGCCCAGTGGGGTTAGAGCACTTACCTGTGATGTGGGAGACCTAAGTTCAATTCCCCCCTTTCTGCCTGATGGACAGAAAGGGTGAGACCCCTGTTCAAATCCCCTCAGGAGAGTGCTCCAACCACTGAGCTATGGCATATTCTCATGGGGGGAGGGAGGCTCTGTCATTCTGTCCTCTTAAAGCTGTTCCTCTGTGGATAAATAATGAAAGAGTGACTGGAGGAGGGGGACTGGTCCCTGGATCTCCCACCACCAGGCTACTAGAAGGAACTTTTACCCTGACAACTTAGGTGCTGAGTGAGTTTAGGTACCTACAGGATTTTGGTGGGAGTTTTGTGGATTGCCATGGAGGCTAAAATCAGGATGTTGATACCTAAACCTGAGATTTAGGAGCTTAGGCCCCAATCAACGAAGGTACTATGTTCCTCCAGCTGGCCTTAATGACTAACCTAGGTCAAAACAAAAGAATCAGGGAAAGAAGGAACCAAATATTGACAATACTTATGGCATTGGAAACTCTACTTATTAGAATGCATGTATTGTTGTATTGGTGAAAGTTCTGAAAGGATAACTTTCTTGTGCTGTAGTTCAAGAACAATGATCTATTTTATCAGCATTTCTAAAGTACCTATCACCATCGTATGCAGGCACTGAGCATGGTTTAGAAGAAATGTTGGGATGGCTGTGACAAATATGGCAACTTCTGGAAATATCCTGAGCAACCTTATTGAATTAAATTTGTCTATATGGAGTTCATTGTATTAAAAATTCAAATATGAATGCATTTTGGTGGGATTCTAGGTAACTTCTCTAGTGGGGAGATGTGACAAATGTAAACATGGGAAGTGCTATGAGCTCCAAAGGACTATTTTAAACAATGGACCAGATAAGAATGAACTTTTAGTTTAGTAGGTTTCCTAGGCAACACTTGGGAGGAGGGGAATGCAAATTTCCACCTCCAGACCCAAACTTTTAAAGTTATGCCTTGAGGAGAAACCATTGTCTGCTGACTACCTGTTCCCAGGCCCAAAAAATGTATAAAAGAGTAACTTGCAGATTCACGGGGGTGGTTGTTCTGAGAAAAAGGTGTCATGAATTTATAACCACAGGGAAAAAAGCCTGTGTGAGGTTTGAAGGACTGTTCACCAGCCAGAACTCTTGTTGGGGTTGGGGTGATCTCTGGTAAGCTAATTAGCATTAGTGTAGGTTCTTTTATTGTTTTTAATGTTTTCTATGTAATGCTTTTTCCTTGAGAATAAATATGCTTGCTTTCAAAGAGCTGTGTGGTAATTATTCTGTTTGTAGCCGCTGAGAAGAAAGCAAAGCAGGCCTGCTGTGGCAGTCTGACATGCTGAGAAATTCACAGTGTAGGCAAGGAACATTGCAACCTGAAAATATCCTGCTCAAGCAGGAGAGAGATGCCAGTTCTGCCCAAGAGAGGTGACAGCTGGGGAGCCAGAAACCTAAGAGTGAGTGCCCTTTCTGGACCACAGAGAGTGAATACAGTTACAGTTGCCATGACTTGTGACACGTATCCTGATAGCATCCAGAAATGTTGGGATCTCTCATTATAAAACTGTCAGTTCTCCATCCTGCCTTTTGGCTTGATCATTTGGCTTCTGCAATACCTTTTGAGAGCACTGCCGGGTTCAATTCTGTTTGAGCATGCCACGGTGACAAGCTGAGATTAACAACATGATCTGAAGACAAGGGAGAAGTGGTGTGTTTCTTCCTGATTTCACTTGGCAGGGAGGCACAGAGCCTTTATTGAAACCATTCTTCCTTTATTTCCCTCCAACTTAGATCTCAGCTCTTTTATTCTATGTGAGCTAGATGACTGTAACGGCCCTGGTGTGTCCTGGAAAAAGAGAGAGTCCTTGAGATAGCACAGCTTTCTTTCATTAAAGGCTTCATAAATTGGCACCAGAGCCTTGCGTTGAATCCAGTAGTGAATTGGAAGCCAATCCAGGTTATGGAGCACTGGCATAATATAGTCCTTGGTTCATTACATTAAAGAGATGGGCTATTGAGTCATTCACCAGTTGAGTTTTCTTTGTGAATTTCTTCTGCAGGCCCAGGGAGAGTGAATTACAATAGTCTAGTTTGGAGGGTATGAAGGCATAAGCTAGTGGGGCCAATTCATCATCCAAAAAAGAATAAAATGAGTTTAAAAAGGAGGCTAATATTGTAATAACGAAGCTCCATATTATTAATGGAATTTTGATTTACTTGCCATTTAGCTTTCTTAGAAAAACTACAATTTTCAGGTATCTTTGATATCTGGAGGCTGAACATACATTTCATACCCCTGTGTTAGTGGAGAACATAAAGAAAATGTATTTACTTGATAGGCTAGATAAGATAAATTTTAGAAATTAATGCACTCTGCCAATTGTATATTCTTATTCATTAATAATTTTTAGCTGAGGTAACATTTCGAGAGTCCAAATGACTTTTGAAAATAGGATTTATGCTCCTATGTCTTTAAAACACTTCCAAAAATATTACCCCTCTGAAACTTTGACCCAAAATGCACAAGTAAACATATGATTATTTGTAGATTACCTCTATTTAGATCATTAATTCTTTATAAAATCAGGGGGTAAGTCAAATCAAAGTCTTTATAATAACACTAGTAAAAATTACCTTCTGCAATGACATGTAGCATGACCTTCAACTACTAATAATCTAGGAGGAGTTCAAGGCTAACTGTTCATACATATAGAATGCCTAAAATGTACATTGTTCTTCAAAAAAGTAAGGCACTCAGGAAATATAATCTGTATCAGTCACCATGACAAATGCCCTTATGTTGGAGATGGCTGCAAAGCACACTTTTAACTTATTGATAACACTGGCACAGCAAAGATAAGGTCATTTTCACATGAAATAGCACCTGCAAATTTTACCAGTTCAAAATTGCATATAGTACATTGCTTAGAATTGAGGAGTACAGGAAAAAGGGTTAATTTGAGAGCAGAATAAATGAGAAAATTTGAACAAAATCTAATCTCATCTTCTGAGAATTTGAATGAAAACAAAAATTAATATTGTCTTCAACTCCCACTTCAAAAATAATTAAACAACTATTTCCATTAGTTCCTGAATACATATTAATTTGTATATTAAAATGGTTAAAAGTTAAACTTTGGTTCCTATACCTTGTCTGTGATTTCGGAAATGTTTTCTTTGAGGTTCTTCTTAGTGTACCATACCAATATGTATCTCCCTCTCTGAATAGAAATATGCATTATTGCTATGTTATGGACATGAACAGTGAAATCAGGCAGAGAAACCACTCAGGGAAATGAAGGCACAGACAGATTGGGAGAAATGAAAAGGTGGTGGTGATGATAAAAAAGATGGAATAATCTTAAACTTAAAAAAAAAAAATTATATGCTGGTTTTAAAAATGGGTCTTCTCTAAGATCAGCTTTGTAAGTTCTGTGGCAATTAACTAGAAATGTATCGTACCAGCAAATGACTTATCTGAATGTGGTGATCTGAGTATCTTTGACTTTATAGATAATACAGTCACATTCCTCTGGGCAGGTGTGAGTTTCTTATAGAAACAATGACTTCCAATTACCACAGTTTGATGCAACATGGCATGTGGTAGCTGTAGGGTGACCAGACAGCAAGTGTGAAAAATTGGGACAGGGGGTGGGGGATAATAGGAGCCTATATAAGAAAAAGACCCAAAAATCGGGACTGTCCCTATAAAATCGGGACATCTGGTCACCCTAGGTAGCTGGAAAGAGAACACATATCACCACTGCATGTCTGAAGTGTGTTGCCTCTGGATTTGTGTAGATAAATACACACATCACTGCTAAAGTTTAAGATCTTGTAGAGCTTATAATTGAAATTTACTAGTTGGAAGTAAGTCCCTACCTGCGTGAAAATTGTATTTTTAAAAACAATGTGATTTATCCACCTACCATCACTTTTTATCTCCGCACTACCCCCTCCCCCACGCACATACATATTTCAAAGTAAATTTTAGTGCTCCTGAGGGACAGCCTGAGATCACTAGAATTGGGGCCATGTGTAGTGCAGGTTCTTTCATTTTTCACGTTTTCTCACACAGTTCTGCAAATGCATTTCAATCCCAAATTGTGCTAACCCTGCTAGTCCAGGACTGTTCTCCTGTGGAACATTAATAATTGTGTCAGTATGGCGTGTGGTTTTTATAATGTATTGTTCCAGGTTAACTTATAACACTAGTTAAACATGCATTTCAGCAATTGATTTGAAAAGTACCTTTTATTATAGGTGGAAATATTTCCCTTGATATTTTAGCCATCATATGGTTTTTTTACAGATACACAAGCACAGAATTTCATCTCTTTTAGATAAAAATAATTGATCAGGTTTATCTTTTCAATCAAGTCACTGAGAATTTTCTTTACTTTGTTATAAACTTCACCTCTAGGTCCAGTATACCAAAGTTAAATTAAAAGGGAAACTGCAAGAAATTCTTCCTATTTTTTGTTCAATTTCATCTGTTCATTAAAATTCAATCTTCTATTCATTAAAATTACATCTTTAACACATGCCCTTGTTACTCATTTCTTCTAATATTATCCACATCACCCACCCAATTTTCTATACTTAAGAAATCTAAAGGAAATCAATATCTATCAAATGTAATCCTGCTCTTCTCTCACTTCATTCCTCATTCTCAATCACGTCTTTTGGTTTATCCTGTAAGGGCAACATTATTACGCATTTCCAGTACATTATTAACATTAGTAATATACCTACAAAATCTTTTCCTAGATGTAAATTCTAAAAAATACTAGTTATAAACTCCAGTTAGTTGACTTGTTAATGTAAACCCAGATCTTCATCCTAGAGCAGCATTCCCCTTGAACATGCTAATGGCTGTTATCCCATAGCAGGGACACAGTTGTCCTTCATCTCTAGAATCACTCAGCCCCACTTCTTGCCAGTCTCCTAAGTGATTGTTTTCCTATGCCTGTGATCACACTTTCCCTATCCATAGGCTTCCCTACTAGGACCAATTCCTTCCCTATGCTATATGGTTATACCCTGTTTCCCTGACTCCACCTAGCAATAAGGAGACATTCCCATGGTCCTGCACCACAGCAGAGCAGGATCTTGACCAGCTTGTGCCCCATGATGTGCTCAGCAGCACGTCTGGCCTGGCCAAAATGCATCAGCAGGATGGCTCTACTGTCGAAGAAGTGGCTTGCTTTCTGTCACCACACCGTCCAAGAGGACACATCTGTTAGGACTTATTTAAGGAAATGTTGTCCTTATCATTAATCTTCATCTGTCTAGCTAAATTAAAAAATCCTCTAGGAAATTCTCATTTCCCACTGACACATTTGGGGACTATCATTTGAAAATTAAATATCCAGAAAGACACTGTTTTTTTACCTTCTCTCCCTGCTACAAACCTTCCTTAATTTAAAATTTGTTCAATTCTCATAAAATGAAAAATAGGCAGAGACCCTGTCCAGGGGTTAAAAGTCACACAGAAACCATTGGTAGCTGATGAGATCCCAAAAGACCTTTGTGGGGTAGGGTGTGGACAGAAAATTATTTACATATGTTTGAAAGGGGAAGGGAAATGTACAATGATTTCTGATATAGTAAAATATTTGTATTGACATTGGATTGAATAATCTATTTTTATTTTTGCTTGACCCAGTTTAATAAATCGATATCTCTCTCTCTCTCTCATATATTAGTGACTATAAAATGTAAAAACAGCATATAAAGGCAAAATATTTTATGTATTACAGCATTTTTATTGTAGAAATAATATACATAACAATGATAATGTGACTTAAATGCTTGATTCAGAAAAGCACTTAAGGATGTGATTACTTACCTGGAAGAGGGAATATCATGAACACAGAAGTGGTTTTCCCAGGGTGAGGCTCATCCATTGTACCACAGGTATACTTACCCCTGCAATTTTCTGAAATGTGGGGGAAACCACTGCATAATTTGTGGTTGGGTCATGGGATTGCATTTCAATGTCCCATAGCTTTGTATGGAGAGGGACCTTGAGGAAGTCACCTCATAGCTCTGTGTCTCAGTTTACCTCTCTGTAAGATGGGGATAGATGATCCTTTGTAAAATGCTTTGAGGTCTACCGATGAAAAGAGCTATATAAGAACAAAATAAGATATCATTAAAGTTAAGCATGTGCTTGAATACTTTGCTGAATCAGGGCCTTATTTGTTAGGACTTCAGTATAGGGAAAGTGCTTTTGTAAGCATAGAGCCAAATCGAACCAGCAAACAGTTACATATGTGTTTAATATAACTTACTTGACTTCAGTGGGACTTTCAATGGGATTACTAAGGTGTATAAAAAGTTACTCAGAAAATTTGCAGAATAAGCACATGTATAAATGTTTGCAAGATTTGTGCATGAGTTTGCGCAGGATTTGGTAAGTACATTGGAAATGCTTTGTGATGCTAAAGTGGAAACCATTAAAAATGCCACCAACCTGGATCAATGGGTGGGAAAATTGACTGGAGCTGCAGTGATTGGGACAGCCTCAGAAGAAAAGGGTGGGGAAACACATGATGGGGACACATTAGAGAGGCCCCTCCTCCTCCAGAGGCTCTATTCATCCATTGATAAGCAGAAGGAAGAAGGGAGCTGATTGGCCCCACATTCTCCCTTTGCATTAATTTAAATCTTAGCTCAGGTACATGGGAGCTATTACCTGCACTGTTTTAGCAATCACCATCCCAGCTCCATAACTCTAATATCAGACCTGAGGCATCTGATATCTGATGCTGTGGGTCTGACCAAGCGCCTGTTTTGGGGAGCGGGAAGGATCTTTTTTCTTCTTGTTGGGGCCAAACTGACAGAGGCCTATTTTTTTCCCATCTTCCTCACAGCATCTCAAAGGCACAATTAGGTTAGGTGGGACTGGGTAATTAGTGGTAGTACTTAGTCGGGATATTAGTTCATTGCAAATTGCAGACTGTTTCTAGTGTGGTTAAAAGGCAAAAAGGGGTAGGTCTCAGAAGTAAAAGACCTGGGATTTTGCTGATGGATCTTGTGCCTATGGGATGGCAGGAGACCTCTTGGCCTTCACAGGTGAAGCCTTTGTGTCCTTTGTCCCAGTGGTCAGGGGAATTGTGGACAGTGAGGGGAGCAACCACTATCTCCCAATGTTTTTGCACTTACTTAAAGTTCGGTAGGCTGTGCAATCGGGGGAGGAGTGGTATGGCCTGACCACTTTTAAGCAGTGGCCCTGTACTAAATCAGTACAGCTGCTATCAAATTTTAGTGAGTGGCATTGTGACCCAGCCCATGGGACGTCTTTTCTTGTCTGATGGAGCACAGGGGAGTCTGCCAAGAACTCAGTTCCTGTCAGCACCAGCACATGTGCTCTGTGGGTGAGAGAAAGGGGAGACTCCCCGGCTGTGGGAGTACCAGGGTCCCTGTGGGAGGAGGTGGGGATGAATGTGGACAGGAACAAGGTCCCTGCTAGAGTGATTGGAGGAAGGGACAATAATTTGCCCCCTTACCTCCCCAAGAAGTATCTGAATTAGTGCCACCGCTCTGTACCTCTCAAGGGTGCGTGTGTGTGTGTGCGTATGTGTGCACGTGCACGAAAAAGGATTCACAGAGTGAGCTGAATCATAGGCTAGGCTGAGAAAAGTCTATCCTGAGTTATGGGTGAGATACTGAGAGCCCTGTTAACCTCCACTTATTCCCCCAGAACTACTGAAAATGTCTAATATGTGAAAGTATGGGTGTCAGGGTGGGTAGGCCTTTGTGTCCAGTTTAATAAAGTTACAGTCTGCTGCTTAAAATCCATCCCTCTGTCTTCATTCACTAACTTCTCCTGATCAAGGCTCTATTAGCCAACCATTACCACAAAAGTAGTGCAGCTAGCTAAGTATGAGGGGAAAAAACTAGATTCATTTCAGGGTGTTACAACTGTTGGCAAATATTGACATTTTTAATGCTTACCATTGAGTCCAGTCGAAAGAAGTGTTCTTCATTAATTTGCAAAAAGGCTCAGCACAGGGAGATCCGTTTGCATCAGTCTGCAAATTCTGCTCTGTGAACAGGGTTGGCTGAATGAGCTACACCTACAGACTTATATTAGACAGGCAGTTCCCTTTCTTTACAAATTCCAGTGTGAGCCGAACTAGTTAAAACTAATGTGGGTAAAAGAAGATGTTTTGAGGTGAACACAAGTTTAGTTTAAAACATTGTGTGGGGGACTACATAAAACTCGAGTGCCAATGCTCTGACACCTTGATGCTGGCTATAAGAAATCTGAAGTATTGTAAATTGAAAACACTTATGTAAATCAAACAATGCTTCTGTAGCCCCTATTTGTACTGTGATAAAACAAATATCTGAACGTATTAGTTCCTTCAGAAGATCTGCTGCTGGGATTTGGGTGGAAAAATTGTTTTGAAGCCAAAACAGCAGTTTCCTCATCTTAATTATGTATGGATTTGCAAGAACCTAGAGCCAATTATTCTGATAGTGCTACTGCTATTAAGGATAGGAAATGGAGCTGGTGCTGCTGAGGCAGTCATTATTGGGCGCAGCTAGAATTAAAGACACTGCTTGATTATAGAGCCTGTCATTGGCAGATAGAATAGGAACAAAACTACTATCATGGCTGCTGAGAAAAATAAGCCAAGTGCTGCTATGGCAGGGCATGAAGAGATGCTACTGAAGCTAACTTTTTCAGGAACATTTTGAGTAGAAGCCATGCTTCTATAGGAGGTAGGGGAATAGGAAAATGTAAGCCTATAACAAATGAACAAGACAAAGCATAGATATCACTTATTTCCAGAGGGAATATTACCCTGTTTGTGTAGGGGAGCTGTAGTTAAAAGTAGTAATACTCTAGAATAAGAGTTCATTCAATTGTGGAATCTTATGACTAAAATGTATTTCAAATAGCATAATAAATAATATGCAAAACACTAGCTACTTTAAAAAAAAAAAAAGCCCTTCTATAGGCTGTTTGAAAAACAGCAAATTTTTTTCATAAAAAATAAATAATACGCACTTTGGAAGTATTAGTTCATAAGATAAATAAGATTTAATTGGCATCACAGAGACTTAGTGGGATAAGTCTCATGACTGGAATATTGGTATAGAGGGAAATAGCTTGCTCAGGAAGACAGGCAGGATATAAATGGAGGAGGCGTTATACATAAAGAATACATAAACTTGTTCTGAGGTCCAGAAGGCAGTGAGAGGCTTGTGTGTCCCTGAGCAAAAATAAAAGGGGTAAAAAATAGGGGTGATCTCATGACGGGGGTCTATTATAGACCACCAAATCAGAAAGAGGAGGTAGATCAGACATTTCTAGAATAAATAACAGAAATATCCAAAACACAAGAACTAGTAGTAATGCGGGACTTTTAACTACCCAGACATCTGTTGGAAAAGTAATATGGCACAGCACAAAATGTCCAAGTTTTTAAGAATTGGTTTAGACAAACACCTGTCAGGGATGGTCTAGGTTTACTTTCTCCTTCCTCGGCACAGAAGGTTGAACTTGATGTCTTCTCAAGGTCCCTCCCAGCACTATATTTATGATTTAAAAAATATAATCTGCTGAAAATTCCAAAAATTTCACTGGGCTTAAATATTTACCCAAATATTGTGAGTAATTTGTATTTTTGTCAATGAACTTGTTTTTGTTTTTCTATCTGCCCAATTTTATGTAGGAGAAAAATTTAGAGGGGAACGGACGAGGGGTGCTGGAACAATTTTTATAGTGGGGTTGCTGAAAGCCATTGAACCAAACTGTAAACCTTGTATATAATGGAAACCACTTCAAGCTGGGGGGTGTGGCAGCAACCCCCCCCCACCCCCACTCCTAGTTCCAGGAGCTATGGAATAGACTGCCATTGAATGAATCTGGAGTTTTTATCTGCAATGCAGACTAGAGGGCACTAGTCACTATGTGCACTACTGTGAACTAATAGAATCTCCAAGCCAAACTCGCCTAATATGTATGCCTAAATGTAGACGCCCATATATTTATTTAGGCACCTAAATAAGTAGCCTGATTTTGACTTTAACAGAAGCTTGTTGAGTGAAAACCAGGCCACTAATTTAGCCACCTAAGTTCCTAAATCCATATTTAACTTTAGGCACCCATTTTTTAAAAATTGTGGCCTCTGTAATATAGGCTGCATTTTGTTTCCCTTTAAACTGCAGTTCTTCAACATTAGAATAATTATTTCAGGATTTAGTGCATGCAAAAACAAATGTTCATTTGACACAAATGCATGCAGTTTTAGTACAAAGTATTTTGCTCATATTTGTGATATTGTGTTGGCTGAAAGGCATTGAAAGAAAAATTATTTTCAACTGAGAGTATTACTATAGAATAATAAGTAATAATGCTAGTTAAATGAAAGTAGGACTGGCTTACAAAGGTTTCCCCATCTTTTTTGCAGTTAATAGGTCTTTAATTGCACTACTGTACTAGCACGCAAGACCTAATTAAAAAAAAACCACACTGATTTGTTTAAATTAAAGAGAATCTGTTTCTCTCTGAACCTGTTGATACGCAAAGACACAAAAACCAAACTCTTCCACCCCATACAATACATATAAAGAAAGTAGTCACTTGCGTTGTCAGAGTCAACTAGCTGACTCTTTAAAAAATGCCATTAATTGCCCCATATTCTCTCTCTTGCTGCTACTCTGGTTATTTTTACGTCTAATAATAGTTGTACTCATCCCTTACTTGCCATCTGCTAGAGCTTGCCAAAAATAAGCATTGATTAGTGACTGCACAAAGAATAAATGCCCACTGAGAGTTCGAGAGAGAGCAGAACTAGCCATATTTAGATTTTATTATTCCAAGGACAGAGTATTGGATCTCACTTACGTTGATGTCTGTGGAGTCATACCAGTGTAAGACTGATGTAAGGTCTATTACAGGAGTGGGCGGGTGAAGTTCTGTGGCCTACAATGTGCAGGAGGTCAGAGTAGATGGTCATAACAGTCCCTCCTGGCCTTAAAGTCTAAGGCCAGAAGGGACCACTATGAGCTTGTATCTAACCTCCTGCATAACACAGGCCATTAAATTTCACCCAGTAATCCCTGCATTATCACCAATAACCTCTGGTTAAACTCGAACATATCTTTCAGAAAGACATCAAGTCCTGATTTCAAGAGTCAAAGTGCTGGAGAATTTACCACATCCCTTGATAAAATGCTTCAATAATTTACCTCACTGTAGTAATATAGGGCTCAGAACTAGATTCAGATCAAGCATGTCCAGGTCCCTTTGAAAACAAATGCTACAATTCCTTTGCCTTCGAGGATATGTGTCTATATTGGTCTACCATAATTCTACCACTGCGGCAATCCTGAAAGATTGAAATCTACCTCTAAACTTATATGATGAAAACAGAGATCAAAATGTGGAGTTGTTATGGCAACTGGCATACAGAGGATAAGTGTATGGAACAAGAATTGCAAACAGCGCCAAAGAAAAGTGCAGCAATCAATGGGATTACTAATTTAAGTGCTCAGTTGAACAATCCTGCACATATATTCCTTGAGGGGTGCACCATACTCCCCACCACAGGACCCAGCAGTGCTGCCCCATACATACAGGTGGCTATCCGGGTCCTATTGGTGCCCCTTCCCTATCCCCTAGGGGACAGAGAGAAAGCAGTCTCTGTGGTTTAGGGAACACAGAGACTACAGTTGAGACTGTTGCTCAGTGGCACATAGGGGACTCCTTTCACCCTCAACCCGCCTCCCTTGTGCAGCTGGGGACCAGCAGTGCACAGTATATCCCTTAGTGTCATCCATCCATATACATAGTATTATCAAGTACTTAGAGACGAGGTATTATAACCTTCCGGTGCCAATTAGTTAATTTATCTCATGCTAATATGCCATGCCATGAAGTACTTTTCTTCTTCAAGCACTAGCTGCAGGGATGCCCAGGCTTGTAAAGCATGTACATATTGAAGGTTTTGGTGTCCATTTGGGCAACATATGTACCCTACCTATGTCCAAGCGCCCACCAACCAACGATCTACTACACACACACAAATTTCATTAAACATTATTAAGGTTACAGAGACAAGCATTCAGAAGTTAGGAAGTGCCAGAATTTGCAAGCTTGATTTGGCCCTCTTGTGAATATGCATTATGATACAGATTTTAATGATATGATCACATACTGTTTTTTCACAATATCCAGCCAGTAACCCTTAATGATCTCTTTACGTACTTTTTTTGTGTGTAATTTTGTAGGGTTTTTAAAAAAGCAAATTTTTAAAAAGAGAGGAATTCTACATGTGTATCATATTAACACCCACATGCATCAAGATCAGGGTTGGAACCTTTAGATCCACTGCACAGGCTTCTATGACTTGAACTAATGGAGTAACCTATTGTAATAGTAAGTTGTCCTCCTCTATGTGGACCAGTACTAGAGGGGGAAGGGACACTTTATCAATGGGTTTCAGGCTGGATCTAGCACTGTCACCCTGAGCACCAACTTCCATGGGGGCACCACCACATCACTGTGCTGCTGGATTTTATTTTTAACCTTTGCTCTGATAGGCAGACCATTATTGTTCTGCTCTGATTCATTGGCCAGCCTTTATTTTATTTTTATTTTATTTTATTTTATTTTGCCTTGGTCGCTGTGAATGAGAGAAAGAGAGAGGGAGAGACATTTTCTACTGTGGGTGGCAAAACAGCTAAGGCCACTCCTGATGAGTTTCAAAGATATTAGCTGACAGGAGGGGATTGGTGAGACTCCGGAATCTTGAGCTCTGGTGGTGGGCACAGACTTTTCTGCCTGTTTCCCCCAACTTGAACCTATCTGACACTTTCCCTCTATTCTCCACTTGTCTCTTCTTTAACCTTGGCTACTTATCCCAGTCCCATTTGCCTCATGTAGCCAGTCCTAGTGTCCACCTCTCAGGCATCTAATACTAGTCCCAGAGTCCTTGCCTAGACAGTCCTAGTATCCCCCCAACACTCTCAATGCCAGTCTCCTTGCCCAGCCAATCCCAGTCCCCCTAAGCTCCCTAGCCAATCCCTGTCTCTCTCTGCCCCAAGCCCAGCCTCTAGTTGCTCCCAAACCCACTTTCATCATCCCCATCAGCTCCCAGCCCCAGTCTCCTCACTGTGCTCCTTGTCCCAGTCCCTTTGCCCAGCAAGCTCCAGTTCTCCTCTTGCACTTTGCTCCTTGCTCGATCTATCTCCCTTTCTCCCTCCAGATCCCAGACCCAGTTTCCTCCACCCCTTCCACCCAAACAACTCTTCCCATCTCCCAGCCTGGCTCTAGTCCTTTCTGCATTTGAGTTGGGCAGCTACCTCCTGCCAGGGACCAGCAGAGTGGGCATTGAGAGCACAGGAGCGATGGGCTTCTGCTCTCAATTCTGTTTCCTGGACCCAGACCCAACATGGCTTACAGCTAGGAACTGCAATTGCATGGAAAGTCCTGCTGAGCCCCAGGCTGGATCATGTCTACTGCAGATAGAATCTCTGGGGAATTTAGCTGTGAAGCTCTAGGAGGTCTCCAATGAGCATGTGTGAACTGCATTTTTTCAAAAGCTTATAACTTGGCCAAATTTGGGAGAATTTTCATGGGGATGTCATACAGCACATCCCTGACACAAAAGCCATCTGTCTGACAAATTTCAAGTCCCTGTGCTAAAGCAAGAGAACACTAGACCTCCTCAAATAAGAGGTCACCAGTTAACAGGGCCAAAACAATGTATTTTTCCCTAGACTCATTCTTAGAAATGGCTGAACCATTTTGACTGAAATTTTCCAAAACTATTCATCCTGAGGCAGTCATTCAGCATAGAAGATGTCAGCCTAAATATTTAAAGTCTGTCAAAGTTATAAGCAACTGAAAACAGGGTCTTATAATAGGAACTGTCAGGCAACTTTTGATAAGTGGTGCTTCCATACTTGATTACAATAAGGAGACTTAGCACAAAATGCTACTCATTTCCTGTCAATAGCTAGTGGGAATTCAGTAGTGCCCACTGTTGCCCCATCCCTCCTTTTTAGAAAAATCAATTATGTCTTCTTTTATTAGCTTACATTTAGCAAAATGTAGTTTATATAGTTTTTAAAGCTTGCCAAGTGTTTTGATCCCATTGGGCCTTTTCTTTCATTTAGCTGAATTAAGCCTGCTTCATTTTGGATTTCCCTTTCCTCATTGAACTTTGTGAGAGTGCTGATAAAATCCACTGGCTTCAAGCCATGTCCCTCCAGCAATGGCGCTATGTGTGTGTGATTTGTAGCCTGTACAAAGTCTGGGCAAAGGGATGTGCCTTGAAAGAGTTTCTAAATGTGAGCAAGTTTGAGTGGGAGCAAATTGCAGAGAATCTGTTGCTATGAATGCCCTGCTTCTGGCACCTATGACATTCTTGGGGCAGTTAGTACAAGCCTTGTGGTGGGTCAGAGATGGAGAGGTATTATTAAGTAATTAGGGCATAGGGCCTTCAGAAATCATGGAAAATGGTTTCTCTAGGTCAGATAAAGTCTTAATTACTATTATATAAGTGGACCCTGTCATCCAGTCAGAATGCGAGGAAGCAGTAACTTTACTTGGTGATGACACATGTGAACTGTGTGAAAGCTTCAGCTTGCCAAACATTCCGTGCAGCCTTGCCTGCTCCAGACAAAGCATCTGGCTCCCTGAATCTGTCAGAAGATGCTGATTAAAGACAATAACAACTAACCATACTAAAACTCAACTGTACATTAAGATAGCAATTATATAATTGGCCTTTAACTTTCTATGGCAATAATCTGATTAAAAACCTGTTATTTTATCCACACAGGAATCAAATTATTACTTTTGTAAAAGAGTAACAATTATATCATTTCTAAGTTATTGTTAGTAAAATTTCTAAATTGATTTCTGAGTCACTTTCATTATCAGCAAAAGGGCAGCTGGAGTTACCCGAATAAGTGCCTTGAAAAAAAAAAAACCCTCCGATTCATTTTGCAGACAAGAAAAAAGAAAAATCCCTTCTGAGTTAACATGTAGACCAATGATGCCTCATTCCATTATTTCTACTGCACTGTGAAAAATTTCATAGCCGGAGAAGACTTCTGGTACAATATCTCTTCTGGGATATTCTGTTCTACAACCAATATTTTATAACATTTCACAGTTGTGCAGAGAACAATCATGCATGACCTCATGGGAGACAAAGTTCTTTATGTTCATATCACCTATTATTTGTGACCTTTTGTTCAATTGGTTGTATGCTTGTCACAGCACATTACGCAAATGTTCCTGTCTGGCTTTGATACGATCACGGTGGAAATAGCATAGGATATCACAGGAACCATGCGACATTGTGTATTGATTGATATGAAAAAGCCCACATCAGTGTCAAAGCAGTTCAGCAGTCACAGAAACAGTTTGGTGAGCAGCTTATCCTGGGAGCGTCTAATCCTGCAAAAAGTAACTATTGCCAATAGTGCTCATTGTTGTGACCAATCCAGTTGTGACTTTAATCAGGCACTTAGGACCAGGCAAGATCCTTAGTTGTGGCTGTGGAAAGCTTAGAGCAGCTGAGGAGTGAGGATGCAAAGAAGCTTTTTGTACACCCTTGCTGTCCTATATGTCACAAGCTGCCAATGACCCTAAGGGGCTGTTCCAGCAGGTAGGGCCTGCCAGGGCATAGGACACCACATTCAACCACACTTCTCTTTTTTGGTCATGCCCTCTGTATCTGTGTCTAGGATGAGGGTGGTATAGAAGCCACTATGATGGATTTATACTATGTAGAGATTTCCCTTTATGAAAGTGTTCACAAAATGTCTGCATCTCTTTCCTGCATTCTGTAGGGAGGGTTTGTGTGCTTGTTTAAATGTGATTTGGGAGGATGTTACTGAGGGAAGGCTAGGTCCACCATTTGCTTGTGAATGTGCTGAGGTTCATGGCCATACCACTATTTTCTGGAAACAAGTTTCTTAGTCATGGGCCAGTGGCTGAGAAAGCTCTGACAGCTGCACATGTCAATTTCAGCTTTTGAGGTTGCCATTTTTAGAGGAACTAAGGCATAGATCCTCACAGGTATTTAGGTGCCTGATTCCTATTAAAATCGATGGAAATTAGGTGCCAAAATACCTTTTGCGGATCTGGGCCTTAAGTGGTCCTGCAAGGTCATGATGCTGCACTGCTGAAATCTCCCAGGTAAGATTAATCAGTCCCATTAAGGGCTTTGCATGAGAGATCACTCCTAAACTTGTACATTTAAAAAAAATTCACAGCACTGTCAAAACTGGCGACCAATTAAATCACATTTTTGTCAGTTTCAATAAAAGCAAAACATTTTGTAGTTTTGGCTACCTAGAGATGGTGGTGCTTGATCCTTAAGGAGGCCATGTCCCTTTGGGATTTGCAATGATGATTTTATTGTGTTGCTTTCCACAAAAAGGAAAAACATGGTGATTATCATGAAAATCAAATGTGTGAAGAAGAATTTTGATCTGATCCCAGGTGGAGTTTAATTATCTGTGCAGAAAGCTACGTTTCCTGGTTGAAATGGCCAGATGTGTTTTTGTCTATTGTTAGGAGGACCTGAACCAAAGCCCACTGAAGTAACTAGAAATATCCCTATTGACTTCAGTGGGTTCTGATTCATGCCGTTAGTAACCAGCAACAGTCAAGTAGAGATGCACAGAAGTTTGTTTGCCAAGAACTCCTGAATCTTAATCCTCCTATTGAAATTGATTTGCTGTGTGGCCTTGGGCAAATTACTAAATCTCTGCTTCAGTTTCACCATCTGTAAAATGGGAATAGTATTGTGGGGGAGATTTTCAAAGAGACAAAGGGGACTTAGGCACCCAGGTCCCATTGACTTTCAATAGGAGTTGAACACACTTTGAAAATCTCTACCACAGGTCCCAATCCTACATAGATTTACTTGCATGCTTAATCAGCAGTATCAGGGCTACTTACTGATCTAATAGATGCATTATTAACATTAATGAAAAGGTGTACAATGCCTTGAAGATAAAAAATATTAAGTATTGCTATTGTAAATATTACATAGATCAGACATTTACCAGATTTTTTTAGGTGCATGAATAGATGGTTTTGCTTTAAATTGCAAACAAGAGTCAGCATCTTAACATACAGAGTCATATGCTAATCAGGTGTGAATCAGCATAACATCATTGGCTTCAATCACAGGGAAGGCATTGACTTCAACAGAGTGGCTGAGGATCTGGCCCACAGTTCTTATGTGTAGAAGATATATGGAGTTCCACAAAACCTAATGTTAAGTAAGTGCCTGAGCCCTGGTCACCTCTAGGAGTGAGATGATGGTTCCATCTACAGCATGTGCCCTTTCAGTCCTTGACCTGTCTCCTGAGACTGCCAACAAATGTGCCTGTTGTGATTGCTGAAGGTAATTAACCCCCATCAACATCAATCAGAATTACTCACTTAACTCATTACACATTGCTAACTGCCCCTGAATGTTCTTCTATTGCATGGACTGTACCCCTACTCCTTTTGAATTTAAATGAAAATCTCTATAACCAGATTTAGGGCCAGATATTCCTCTCTGCAACTAATTACCAGAGCTCCATTTAAATCAAAAGGTCCAATTTACATCAATTGGCAATCCAGTTCTAATTCAAGTGTGTATTAAAAGTTGAACATCAGTGGCATAGTCTCTCACCTTTTCAAAGGAGCTTTTTTTTTCTAGTGATGCTGAACCTATGGTCAGCTGACATCGCAGGAGAGATTTAAAACAAAAAGCTCACACCTGCAGCTGGGAAAGATGGTAACAGTACATCTGAGGAGAGGTCTGAACAACTGAAAGTAGGTAATCATAATCATGAGAGCTGTTTCCCCCAGGATGAGTGCCTATGTGATATGCAGTTCTTTATAAGAGAGAGAGATGCAAAGGAAGAAAGGGAATGGAGCTTCCACACTGGGGGTGAGAGTTGAGCACAGGTAATTTTTTTTTTTTAAAGTTCATTTTCAAAACCCTGAAAGATGAAAAAAGCCCTCCTGAGGCCTTGCAAAAAGAAACATGTTTTCTAATGCTACTTTTCTTTTTATTCCATGGTTTATGGTTTCTCAGGCTAAGGGTGTCTGACTCTGAGATACCAAGTGAATACATCTTCAGTCCTGTATTTAAAACAGATCTTCAGTGCCTTGATAAATCCATTGGTGTTGTGTGTGTGTGTGTGTGTGTGTGAGAGAGAGCGAGAGAGAGAGTGTGTGAGGGAGAGGGGATTTTATTTATTTATTTATTTTTGCTTCTTGGTGATGAAAGACCAAATATGAAATGTTAGTATCCTCTACAAATACATTCTCACCTGAAAAACAAATTGATTTCTATAGTACTTATTTATCCAGATATTCATCTTAGTGCCAATTCATATATATATATATATATATATATACTTATTTTCCAACACTTAGATTTCTTAGAAGTGCTTTCCATGTTCAGTAGTTGGTAGGAATAGTAGTAAGAAATAAACAAACCTGTTTGAGATGCCGCAAGCACTTGTCAAACTCAAATACTCCAAATATAATCTATTGTCAGTGCTACATTCATCTTCAGGTTGTTGGGGTTTTTTTTCCTCTTAGTACTTTATTTTAAATTTCCACCCCCAACTACTATTCTAAAAATACTTGAAATGCCAGCTAAAATTTTTGCTCACGGAAAGCCTTAACTTGCACTGATTATAAATTGGCCTATGCCAGTCCAGCGAGGAGAGAGGAGCACCTTTTACACAAGGAAGACATGGAATTATCTATTATGTTTCAAGTGCCAGAATAAGCTACAGGAGGATGGGATTGTGGGGAAAGAACAGACACAGCATAGAAAGAAGTGGGAGATTTTTGTATCTATTTCAGGAATGTATAAATTTAAGTCCCTCAAAATAAACCAGAGAAAGGGTTTACATCATTCCATTATAACAGAGAAATATCTTGGGATAATATATCAAGGGTGTTATGTTTCTTTCTTTATTAATGTAGTGGTGAAGAAAGATACCACCTTCATAGTCCAGGACAGTGACCTTTTTCATGGGGATAGTCCTTCTAAGAAAGGCCAGGTCCATTGCTGGTGCAGCAAAGGGAAGTTAGCTCACATGTTGCTTGCTCATCTGTTTAGCCTTAGAACAGATGCACAAGCATTAGCTGTGCTTTAATTTAACCTGCACTGTTGCAACTCTGTTCTACACACTGTGCTTTCAAATCTGATCTCTCTCTCTGAGGTGTGGGAGTGTAGTTCATTCTCAATGCTCAGTCGGTTCTTGGTTTGTCTTCTGATACAGTCAACAAAGATCCCAATTGGGTGAGTTTTGTGCTATAAATATCTATCACTAGAACCTAGGCTGAGAGCAACTCCGGCATGGAACTACTAACAAACAGGGAAAGACTTAGCTTTTTTTGGATGGACTTTCAAAATAATTCCCCCCACTTCCCCTCCAAAAGAACTGACTCCCTGTCACCATAATCCACCTCTATGAATACCTAACTCAGCTGATTCATTTTGCATTACAGATGAGGGCTTTTAGAATCTTTAAGCCTCTTTCTCCTGTATCTTTTCCTTACACACAAATGCACACACACATACTTCCTGTTTGTTGCAGAAATGGGCATCTGCCTATGCTGGGGTCTGTACACACTGTTGCTTATAACAATCTGACATAGCCCAGATTTGGAAAAGTAACCACAATTCAAATTCTCTGCACCACATTTATCCAGTCTTTTTGAGCCATCCTGTGCTCCTGGGAAGAAAAAGCAAACTGCACATTCCTCTAGTTATAGTCTTACCCCCAAATCAGGAAAGAGATGGAGGATGAAAGTGTGAGCAGTTCAGTTCAGGCTTGCAGGGCATTTGGGAAAGAATTAATTGATACCTAAGTCTCAAAAGCTGACTCACCAAATCTGGATGCACTCTCTTTGGCTACTGGCATGCAAATAGGGAGGTGGAGTATCTTACTTGCATCATCATTTCCTGTCCCCTCCTATAAATACTTCTAAGCACAATAGCTGAGTTGCCATGCTGTACGGGCTGGGGGGGATGGAATCATAAAATGAGCAAACATGATATGGAAACTAATGAGAGAATAAATTTGGGGACTTTGTGAAGCCATTTTTTTCCAGAGTCATGTTTTTGAATATAACTGCACTTTGAGATAGGTGTCCCTCAGCATGATATCATCAAATACTATTATCTGCGTCTTACAGATGTGGAACTGAGATATAGTGAGACTAAGTGACTTGCCGAAGATCACACAAGAAATCTATGGCACAACAGGGACATGGATATAGGTCTCCTGTCCCAGGCTAACACCCTAACCAGTTGGGCTATCCTTCCTCTCTTACAGGTATTGGGATCTTCTGGGCCATAGAGAATGGCACAGTTCAGGTCTGACATTTGCCAAAAGATACAGTGGAACTCAAGTGTCGAACCAGGAAGTTTCACACGGTTATAGCTCAGAAGCTTTACTCTGCAGTAATTATAATTTTGTAGAGTAAAATATTTAACACATTGCACAGTAGGTTCAGAATCTGCTGCTCTATTTCCAGTTCAGCCCCCTTAATGAGGAAGGTGTCATATAGCTGTACTGGTCATATAGCTTACAGGAAGGCAAAATTTGGCTCATAATATTTAATTTATCCTCCAAGTCAAGCAGCACACACTACTTTATGTGTAGTCTTGTCTTTTGTGTGACATTGTATCAAAAATTTCCTTAAAAGTATACTCTGTTAGTTCCTAACACTTTTATTTAAAAACTATATCTACCTTCTGTGAATTCATACTGATTATCTTTAATTAAATTATAGCTCTCTAAGTATTCCACTATCTCTCCGGTGACTGGTATTCCAATTTTTACCCATTGCTGAATTTAATCTTACGGCTGTGTATATTCACAGATCATCCCTAGATCCTTTCTTAAATATGGTGTAATATTGGCTTCTCTTATGTGCCTCTCCTGTTTTCAATTAGCTTTCCAGCACAAGAATGATTGAATTGCTGCTTTAAAAAAAATCTTGGAAGAAAAATCTGATACTATTTAAATGGGTCTCCTTTGGAATGCGTTAGTTATGTGAATGTTGGTGTGCTACTGCAAGGAACCCAAGCTGCTACTTTCTCTCTGTATGCCAGGCTACCACCATATTAAAAACCACATATAAATGCTGCTGTTGGGTCTGTGTGTGTTTAGTACTTCCTGTTTCACTCAGACTCTCTTGGTGAGTTGGCTTTTCTATATGTGAAGTCTAATTTTTGTATGCTCACCTCTCAATTCTATGCATCTTCCCCATCTGTGAAGATGTTAGCAGCCTTTTTGTTCACATAGCTCCATAGTTACTGTCAGAGGGGGCAAGCACGGTGCTCTCTCATGTACGCTTTACTTTTCTTCTCTTTTGTTTAGTCTTTTAACTTCAGTCCAATTGACTGTTTTAGATTATCTATTTGCTCTTTTGTGTTTGGAATTACACAACCAGGATACTCGGGCATAGCTAGATCACGGTTTTTCAAAGTGTAGGGAGTACACATCATCTCCCAGGAATTAATTGGGGAGGTGTTGACAGGCCTCTGAGTTGTTTTCCAGTCTCGGCTTTAATTTTTCTCTCTGAAAAAGTTTTCAGCTGTTATGGCTTATGAAGGCAAACTTTCAAATATGACCAGAATGTAGCTGACACAGAGGTGTCTACCTGCTTTTTCAGAGAGCCTGAAACAGTAGCTCTGATATATGAATTGTCCCATTCATTTCAGCAGGGACTGCCTCAGATGCCAATGATGATACTTTAAATGTCAACATTAACTATTTCTCTGCTCACTGTCACATGCAAGAAAGGGGAGAGTGCTCATTTTGAGTTGGCTTTTTAACACATGGTGGGATTGAAGGGAAACTCCTATTTCAATAGGTAGATTAAACCCTGTCATAAATTTGTATCGTGTAAATGTCTAGGGGCAAGCAATGGATGCTGTGTCAGCTGGTTAGCAGTAAAGGGAACTAATATTACATTAAAATCTTTCTAAAAAGAGGGGGAAAGTTATCCTAGATCATGAGTCCTTGATCAGAAAGCATCAGTAAAGGAAAAAAGAATAGGCACAGAGGACTTAAATGTCAATATCTGCTTTAAATAAAATTCTGATGGAAGAAATGTATAAGATGTCAGTGTTGTTGTTTGTCAAATCACTCATTTTTATTTAAGTGAAACCTAACAAACCTTCTCAGATGTGTGAGCAACTAGAGGGTTCATCTTGATCAATGATTTAGAGATATGCTAGTCTCAGTAAAGTAACTAAGGCCCCATTTCAGGAAAGAGTTGAAGCATATGTGTAAGACCAGTGTTGTCCTCTCCTGATTTTTATCACGTCTCACAACGCTATTTGATCTCTTCTTAAAGATTCAGATCCTGAAGTGCAAGAGAATCTTGGGTTTCATTTAATTGGGGGGGGGGGGCGGGGAGGGGTTCTTGCTTTTGTGGTTGGGAAGAAAATCTTGAAAACATGAATCCTAAATGCTGAAAAACAAGAAGGTACATAAAAACTTAAAGGGTGGGGTTTTTTTGTTTGTTTTTTTTAAATCTTCACTTTTTAGGGCCTGACTCATCAGCATTGCCAACTCACAATCATTCAAAATTCAAGTCCATGTCAGGATAGTACTTCTATAACTCTAAGCATGTGTTTATATGGGCTAGTCTCACTGACTTCAAAGAACGCTAAGCATGTGTTTAAGTGTTATGCTGTATAAGGATACCTTTCTGAATCATGACCTGAACACTGAGTGACTACTGCAAAGAATTGTCCATGATTGTTAACTCAAAACTTTAATTGCATTAGGGCCTTATTCAAAGTACATCCAGGTAAATAGGCTCCCATTGACTTCAACAGATGTTGGATCAAGCCTCTGTGGGTATAGATATACTGCAATTAGACACCTGGGGCTGGCCCAGGCCAGCTGATTCAGACTCACAGGGCTTGGGCTGAGGGGCTGTTTAATTGTTGTGTAGATGCTCAGACTGCAGCCTGAACTTTAGAACCCTGTGAGGTGGGAGGATCCCAGATCCCAAGCCTGAACGTCTACACAACAATTAAACAGCCCCTCACCCCAAGCCTCAGGAGACCGAATCAGTATCTAATGGCTCCGTAGACATACCAAAGAGCTTACAATATAGGTTTTAAGGAAAATATCTACTGTTTTGTTTGTAGTGCACTTATCACAAAGAGGCCTTTACCCTTACTGGGCTCTGGGTGGTACCATAGCATATGGTGGTGGTATAGATAATCAATCATTTTATTCTGACTTTGCTTGCACTTCTCTTGTATTAACTTCACTCAAGAGATTTTTACTGGCACGAAGATTCATGGAAGTGAATTTCAGAGTAGTATGCATTAGCATTCTTAAACTGAATTTTAAATTCTTATACATGCAAGTACTTCAGACACAAACACACACTCAACCAATCAGAATAGAAATAATATCATGACTTGTGACCAATGAAAGCTAAACACCATAGCTGGAATTCAACAGATGGTGGGGAAAACTCTGAGATCTGTTCATGATCAATTGGAGTGAGGGGATGTTGGGGGTGGGGGCACGGGGGAATTAAAAAGTCTTTATCAAATTTTGAGGAAATCATGCTTTACTTTTACAAGTTCCATGAATAGAAATTGACTCTAAATGAATTGTTGCAGATGATTTGCTAAGCCAGTATGTCATCTATACCGTGATCTCTAATGGCATAATTAAAAGCATATAGTATATTACAAATCTTCTTGACAAGTTTTAATATCTTCTTGCTATTGTCCCTTGCGTAAGCCTGATGAATTGTGATTGTCATAGTGTTTCTCCCTTTCATCCCAACTAGACTTGCTATTCCCTCCTTTTACATTGGAGCTGTATAGGGTGGTGTGTGAGTGTGTGTGGGGGGGGGTGTTTTGTTTTGTTTTTTTACCCCACTGATTGCAATAGAATGAATGACTTATTTTTTTCTTCCCACTTTTCTACCTCAACTTTTGAAAAATTAGTGGAAAAAGGAAAATAAATAAAAGGGTGTGTTGAAGAGAAAACCCTGGTTATCACTCTTTTTGCCACCAAATAGAATGAGAAATGAGAGGGAGGGGAAAGATTAAGAGAGACAAGAACATTACATTTTCAAAATCTCTAAATTTAAAAAAAATGATAATTCCATTTTGGAATAAAAATGGCTTTCAAAATTTCATTTTTTGTGTGAAACTATTCATTTTCTGTCTTATACCAATTATATTAAATAGAATTACAATTTTAAATAGTACTTAATGTGTCCCTGCCTGATTATACACTTTCTTATTACTTCTCAGCATTGATTTGTTTTTAAGTCCCTGTTCTTTAAATATATTTTGAAAATATTCTCTTCTCCCATGTATGTGGATATAAGAGAGCAAGGGTGTTCTGTGGGGGGAGGCAGGAGGGTATAGGGGCATTGATAGATACAATGCAAAAGTATCATAAAGCATTAAAAATTCTACAGAACTGATCTGCATATGTCCCAGCCTGAGTGAGTCAGTCCAACATAATCTTTTCCCTCTCAGTTGCCCCTCCTATTACATTAGATAGGTGCTCTGTTGGCAAACTGTAAATATTATGTTTATGAATTCCTGTGTGCCACAAACATATTATTCTATTAAAACTGAACACAGAACACCATAGCATGGTCAAAATTCGGTGCGAAGAGGGAACGTTTTTATATATTGAACTACTCAAATATTTTTAGCAATGACTTTGCCAAGAATCACTTTTAAACAAACAGAGCTTGGGGGAAAGGGGAGAGAAAAAAGAGCAATCCACAACGTGTTTTGTTTTGTATCCCTATTTTAGGCATGTCTTCTCCATTGTGATGCCCTTCCAAAACCACTCCCCATACTATTGGACAAAAGCTTTTTCCTTTCTCTCAATAAGTGTGTGTGTGTGGGGTGGGGGGTGGGGGGGGGGCTTCCAGGAGTAGGGAGTTTCACTGGGTTGTACCCTAATGCCAATCATTTAAAATGAGGCAAGTGTTTTGAGTGGTGGGTTTGGAGTTATATTAAAGAAGCTCTCAGACAAAGCTCTGTTTCCACACATTTTCCTGAACAGTCCCCACATAGCTCTTCCCTGGATAGTTGCCACATCCAATTCTTTCTGGCTAGAAAGGCTGTAAGAAGCTTCCTCTGTTGTCCCACCAAAGCTGCTTCTGAACAGGCTATCAGGATTCCATCAAAGCAATGTAGGGTCTGCTCTGCCAGCCCTGTTTCTCAGGGGAGCAACAGGCAGAGGATGAATTTGAACTTGGGCTAATTTCATTGCCTTGTATATTGACAGCGACAGTCAAAAAAGTGAACAGAATTTTGAGAGTCATTACAAAAGAGAGAGATAATAAGACAGAGGCAATATGATATTTTTCTATCTAAATCCATGGTACGCCCACATCTTGCTGATGTGATCACCCCATCTCAAAAAAGATCTATTGGAATTGAAAAAGGTTCAGAAAAGAGCAACAAAAATGAGTAGGGGTATGGAATGGCTTCCATATGAGGAGAGATTAATGAGATTAAAAAGAGACTATGGGGGGATATGATTGATGTCTATAAAATCATGACTGGTGTGGAGAATGTAAATAAGGAAGTGTTATTTACTCCTTCTCACAACACAAGAACTAGGGGTCACCAAATGAAATTAATAGGCAGCAGGTTTAAAACAAACACAAGCAAGTATTTTTTCACACAATGCAGAGGTCAACCTGTAGAACACCTTGCTAGAGGATGTTGTGAAGGCCAAGACTATAACAGGGTTCAATAAAGAACTAGATAAATTCACGGAGGATAGGTCCATCAATGGCTATTAGCTGAGATGGAAAGGGATGGTGTCCCTAGCCTCTGTTTGCCAGAATCTGGGAATGGGTGACAGGGGATGGGTCACTTGATGATTACCTGTTCTGTTCATTCCCTCTGGGGCACCTGGCATTGGCCACTGTTGGAAGACAGAATACTGGGCTAGATGGACCTTTGGTCTGACCCAGTATGGCCATTCTTATGTTCTCATGTATAGCTTCTGTGAAACATCTGGAGAAGACAAGAGCTGATATTCAAAGCTAAATTACAAGCAGGAAAAAAAAATCAACCAAAATCTTCCTTTAAGTCCTCTTTATATACCATAAAAAGATGAGCCCAATCTCCTAGTTTAAAAAAAGTTCTTTGCAGATCACCTTGAAGACAACCTGACTGAGGTTTAATGTTATTAGTGGAGATAATCACTCTTTGGCCATCTCCAAGAGAAACTGAACTCTGACTCAGCTAAAATGGGATTTGAAATGGATAATAGCCTGAGTGCAATGTCAGTGATGAAGGAGCTGCATGTAGACCAGTTTGATACACCCAGAGCCAAGTAATCTGGGGAATATTAAGTCATGGTAGTTGTTAAATGTTGTGGCAGACTTTTCTATTGTATTGAGTGTTTAAAAAAATAATTACAAATGAAAGTTCAAAATACAGCTTCAACTTCTGTATATATTTTTGCCCAGCTCTGGATTATATTTTCTCTCTTCTATTAAATTCCTGTTCAAATGCTTGCATTGCACAGGTGAAAAGAATGTAACTCAAGAGATATAGGGAACTGGAGATGACTGGATTCAGACACCAAATTTCGAAGTGTTGAAAAGCAGTCAACAGTGATCTGCAGAGAAATAAAACTAAAAGGTTTGGGCAAGGTGGTGATAGTCACACATTGTGTGGAAATAGACCTTTTTTATGGAAGTTGACAAGCAAGACTGAAAAGCATGCTGCTACTAGCAGAAATTACTACCCCACAAGGTTTTAAAATGCCAGAATGAACAGTTGGAGCAACAGCCACTCTTCCAAATTCCTCACAATTACAGCTATTACCCTAAATATTCTGAAAGAAACAGAAGGGACAATTGTTCAGTTATGATCATCACCCTTCCAAAAATAGACTACACAGAGGCATGAGTCCAACACATGCATTGCCTAGCCTTGCTTATTTCTCTTCAATTTACCAGTAAAACAACACTGCAGACAGAAAAGTTGCCTATTCAACAAAAACATGCTCGAATCCTGTAGATTCTTGCAATAAGATGTTGTTGTTTTTAAAGAATGTTCACTATGCAAATGTCCAAGTAAGTTATTTACTGAAGGTACATTATTATATGACAACATAATGTTACACACTAACATAAGGCACACCTATACTCTAAACAGTATTTTGTCTCTTGATGGCTTCCCGGTAAAATCTGTTCACTTCGCATGTAAAATGATGACTTCTTCCTCTTCCCCCACAGCTTCCAGTCTTTCAAACACACCTGGAGTTTTGTAAGTCAAATGTTGTTGTTGTTTTGTTTCTGGCTCACACATACCACTAGTACTAAAGATTCTAGAATTGGAACTAGGACAGCAGTTCTTGATTGCAAGCCAGAAAAAAATCCACCTTACTTCCCATGGTTGTATTGTCAATGCAGTGTAAAAATAGTATAGTCTTCTAGGGAGCTATTTATCTCAAAGAACTTTATATATGTTATTGAAATTAAGCCTTATAATAACCCCCACAGATAGGCATGTAGTAGTAGCTTAATTTTTCTACAGATTGTGTGTGTGAGCGGGAGGGAAGTGAGCACAACGTTGTTTTCTCAAGGTCAAATAGCAAGTTCTCATAGTATCCAGAAATAGTACTCTGCTTCCAGCCCTGTGCTGTAGCCATAAAATTCTCCCCCTTTTCCTAGTCCTCCCAACCTTATAATTTGTATTTGACAAAAAATAAAGTTTGTTTTTTAATCATTAAGACTTCAATATGCAGAGCAAAATTTTGATCTTGGTTTCATGGGTGTGTCAATGGAGTTACAACTGGATTTACAGCTATACAACAGTTGAAAATTTGGCATACAGAAACTGAGTTGCATTAGAAGACACTATTTTTACAATCCAGTTTTGTGACATAGCTGCGCTTTACCTGCAACATAATGGTAGAATATAGTAGGCCAGATCCTTGGTGCCAGCCACTTTGCACAGCCTCTCCTGATCAGAACTACTGGAAAGCTATTCTAAAGGGCAGAAAGGAATCCTTGGCTGACATAAATCTAGCTTTATACGACCTACTCCTCTGGGGAGCAGATTATCTGCTTTCACTTCCTCTGAAGCATCTAGTGCACTGAGGAGAAAGGATAATACACTGAGTGGATTACGGCTCTGACCCTCTGAACAGTATGGCTGTTCCTATGTGCTTTAGAGCAACCCGTAGACTTACAAGTACCTTTCCTCACTATCAGAGGGGTAGCCGTGTTAGTCTGGATCTGTAAAAGCAGCAAAGAATCCTGTGGCACCTTATAGACTAACAGAGGTTTTGCAGCATGAGCTTTCGTGGGTAAATACCCACTTCTTCGGATGCAAAGAAGCACGAAAGCTCATGCTGCAAAACCTCTGTTAGTCTATAAGGTGCCACAGGATTCTTTGCTGCTTTTCCTCACTATGCTGAACATACACTAGGTTCAGCTGAGGATATGGCCCAACTTACATATTCATAGAATCCTAGACTATCAGGGTTGGAAGGGACCTCAGGAGGTCATCTAGTCCAACCCCCTGCTCAAAGCAGGACCAAGCCCCAAATAAATCATCCCAGCCAGGTCTTTGTCAAGCCTGACCTTAAAAACCTCTAAGGAAGGAGATTCCACCACCTCCCTAGGTAACCCATTCCAGTGCTTCACCACCCTCCTAGTGAAAAAGTTTTTCCTAAATCCAACCTAAACCTCCCCCACTGCAACTTGAGACCATTACTCCTTGTTCTGTCAACTGGTACCACTGAGAACAGTCTAGATCCATCCTCTTTGGAACCACCTTTCAGGTAGTTGAAAGCAGCTATCAAATCCCCCCTCGTTCTTCTTTTCTGCAGACTAAACAATCCCAGTTCCCTCAGCCTCTCCTCATAAGTCATGTGCTCCAGCCCCCTAATCATTTTTGTTGCCCTCCACTAGAGTCTTCCCAATTTTTCCACATCCTTCTTGTAGTGTGGGGCCCAAAACTGGACACAGTACTCCAGATAAGGTCTCACCAATGCAGAATAGAGGGGAATGATCACATCCCTTGATCTGCTGGCAATGCCACTACTTATACAGCCCAAAATGCCATTAGCCTTCTTGGCAACAAGGGCACACTGTTGACTCTCATCCAGCTTCTCGTCCACTGTAACCCCTAGGTCCTTTTCTGCAGAACTGCTGCCTAGCCACTCGGTCCCTAGTCTGTAACAGTGCATGGGATTCTTCCGTCCTAAGTGCAGGACTCTGCACTTGTCCTTGTTGAACCTCATCAGATTTCTTTTGACCCAATCCTCTAATTTGTCTAGGTTCCTCTGTATCCTATCTCTACCCTCCTGAGTATCTACCACTCCTCCCAGTTTAGTGTCATCTGCAAATTTGCTAAGTCCATGCCATCCTCGAGATCATTAATGAAGATATTGAACAAAACTGACCACAGGACTGACCCTTGTGGCACTCCGCTTGATACCGGCTGCCAACTAGACATGGAGCCATTGATCACTACCCATTGAGCCCGACGATTTAGCCAGCTTTCTAGCCACCTTATAGTCCATTCATCCAGCCCATGCTTCTTTAACTTGCCGGCAAGAATACTGTGGGAGACCATATCAAAAGCTTTGCTCATCCACAGAGCCAGTTATCTCGTCATAGAAGGCAATTAGGTTAGTCAGGCATGCCTTGCCCTAGGTGAGTCCATGCTGACTGTTCCTGATCCCTTTATCTCCTCTAAGTGCTTCAGAATTTATTCCTTGAGGACCTGCTCCATGATTTTTCCAGGGACTGAGGTGAGGCTGACTGGCCTGTAGTTCCCTGGATCCTCCTCCTTCCCTTTTTAAAGATGGGCACTCCATTAGCCTTTTTCCAGTCATCTGGGACCTCCCCCGATCGCCATGAGTTTTCAAAGATAATGGCCAATGGCTCCGTAATCACATCCGCCTACTCCTTCAGCACCCTCGGATGGAGTGCATCCGGCCCCATGGACTTACCATCTCCTATATGAGTCTGTGCAGATAAAATGAAATTATACCTTCCTGCTCAGAGCAAAATTCTTGCCTGAAAAATTATGACAACTCTGCTGATCAGCTTCCTCTCCACTCCTTCCTCTAAGAATATTAAAGTAGACTCAATTTCCTTATGGCAAAGTACACCCTGGGCTTTAAATAAGGCTCACTGTTGTCAGTGAGTGATGGATCACATTGTGTCCAAAGGGCAGTGGTGCTGGAACAGTTTGTATAGTGGGGGTGCTGAGAGCCATTGAACCAACTGTAAACCCTGTATATGATGGAAACCACTTCAAGCCTGGGGGTGCTGCAGCACCCCCACCCCCACACTCATAGTTCCAGCACTTATGCCAAAGGGCAACAGTCTAGCATGGCTACTTAAACTCATCTCTTCATTTTAAATTTAACAGGAATATGGCATTTTATGTGGGTTTAGTCTACATGGAGTATCTAAAAGAGAAAGAGTTGGTTGTCTTTCATGCTATTATTTCTTTCTAGGTCAGTGAGGATAGCAAAGTTTGTACTTTACTATAGAGACAAGAAATTTTATGGTTTTTTTGTTTGGAAGTCTCCTCTCCCTTATAACTGTAGAGGCTTTTAGAGATGGAGTATTTAGTCTAGGGTTCATGTTCAAGGGCAAGAAAGTCTCATGAGGTTTTTTGATTGTTGTTTGTTGCTTCAAAAGGCTGAATTCCCAAGATCAGCTGAACAATGAGATTACCACGAGATCAGGTGTCTTGCAAGACTTCTCTGAACAGAAACTGGGGCCATTCTAGCTTTGGATCTAACCCAGCCCCAAAGTTTTGAGAAAAGAAGGCTGAAGGGGAATCTGATAAGTCTTTAAATATGTTAAGGAGTGTTCTAAAGAAGATGATGACCAATTGTTCTCCAGATCAATTGAAAGTAGAATAAGAAGCAATGAGCTTAATTTGCAACAAGGGAGATTAGGTTACATATTAGAAAGTTTTTCCTAACTATAAGGGTAAGGGTAAATTACGCTCTAGCATAGTCTTCCAAGGGAGGCTGTGGAATCCCCATCATTGGAGGTTAAGAACTGCTTTAGACAAATCCCTATCTGGCATGGTCTAGATTTACTTGATCCTGTGTCAGAGTAGGGGGCTGGACTTGATGTCTTCTTGAGGTCCCTTCCAGCCTGATGGCTCTATATTATGGAGATACTTCTGCCACTTTAGAAGAACCAAGGCTTCACACACTGAAAATGTGATGCAACCGTCAGTCACAATTCCCATTCTCACTGCAATCTTTGTCTCAAGTATAGAATCACCACTTTCTCTTCCTTTATTCTCTAACAAAATTAAATAAGTTTAAGTTTAGTGTATATAAATATACTTTAAACCATTTATTACACAGCTCAGTCAACTAGAAAGTAAAGAGCATGTAGTCCTTACCCCAAGGCATGGCTCGCTGGTGCTTTCTCATTGGAGTGTCTTCTCCCTCTGCCACATATGGGTTGAGTCCTGGGTGCTTTATTTTGGCACTTTGTGCCTCCACCCAAGGTGACTCCTCTCTGTGCCTGAAACACAAGGGGTGCAGTCCCTTGGGAAAATAACTAACAGAATTTCTCTGTTCACAAGGTATATAACCCAGTACACAAACAACACAATATGTTAATATAAATCCCAACCAATGAAATGCCACACTCAAAAAGAACAGTGTAAACCAGAGGACTTTAATGGGGACAGGAAACAGTCTCTGGGTAAGGAACAGAATAAGATTAACTAAAACACCAACAGTATAATAATTCCCCATCTCCCTGCTTTCACTACTGTACACAACCCCCCAAGCTCCCTCCCTAGCACTGTTCCAGGAAGGTGGTATGCTAAGGATAAGTCCTGTGATGAGTGATGGAGCTCTGTAAATATTGGCTGGCTAAAACAAAAAAGAAAGGTGCTCCCTTATGGTGTCTTCACCCCTGAGTGGGATAAGGCCCACTACTGGATCCCTGGTCTAGAGCTCTGTGGAGACTTTGGCTGGCCTTAGGTAGGTGGTGCTGGGTTGATTTTCTGCCTCCCTGATTGCTGGTCTTCACAGGGCTGGCACTCCCTGATCACATACTACATTCCATGATAGTTTAAGTAGTGTGTGGGAGTGGAAACTGATTAGACTTCCCTAGATATAGATGGAGACTTCCCTAGGCTGTGCTGTTTCTGATCCAAACTCAGACAGCCCAAAAGTGAAGCCAAAATGAATCCCTTTGTCTCTAAGGTAGCCTGTCCCTCTCACTGAGGAAGTGGGCAGTCCTGGCTCCAAACTGGCCCAGCAAACGGTCTACATAAATCATTCCATTCAATGCTCCCCATTGGCTTTTGTGTAGGAGTTTCTGGTTTATGCTCTCCCTGCCCCAGACCATGAGCAGGCTGGGAAATCATGTCCAGAGGCTTCAGAGAACCCCTAGCAAGTCACTGTAGTGTTCCAGGAGTTACAAAATTCCAAAGGGAGTTACGTGCATTTATAGTAAGAGCATTGAAATCTGGCAATATTTTCATTGAAACAAATAGGATATCTCCATAAACATCACCAGGGACACTTCATTTTTCAGCAAAAAGAACGAGGAGTACTTGTGGCACCTTAGAGACTAACACATTTAATTGGGCATAAGCTTTCATGGGCTAAAACCCACTTCATCGGATGCATACAGTGGAAAGTACAGTAGGAAGCTATATATACACAGAAAACATGGAAAAAATGGGTGTTGCCATACCAACTATAACAAGACTAATCAATTAAGGTGGGATATTATCAGCAGGAGAAAAAAAACTTTTTAGTGATAATCAGGATGGCCCATTTCCAACAGTTGAAAAGAGGTTTGTTGTTATACTATGTTAACCTTGTCAACACTGTTTTACCTAGCTGGTCACTCTATTCCTTTCCAGAAGGGTAAGAGAATTGCTCTAGTGAAGGGAGGGAGGAGGGTAACGGGTGGCCAACTTAATTATGAAATAGAGAGAATAGACAAGACCTTCAATTTCATGTGCTTAATTCCAAAGACAGTTATAAAAGGATGGGAATTGAAGCACTCACCCTCTTGCTGTTACCTGTCTACCCTTAGTTTTTAATTTTATGGTCTTCCATGATTGGTTCAGGTTTTTTTCTGAAAGCATTACAATACAATAAAGCTTTTTGTACAGCCAGTCAATCTGATTCTCCTCTCCCTTCTGCCATATTTACCCCCATCGACTTACATGGAGTTAATTTTTCTTACTGTGATGTGGGTGAGGAGAATCAGAGTGTGAATAGCTTTGTGTTCAGTTTGAGAATACTCTTTTGTAGCTTGTGCATGGTAAAACATTAAACCAGTGAATAAAGGGATCAGCCTGTCAACTGCTTACTAAGCTGAACAAATATTAGAACAAAGCCAGAGAGAGAATATGGCACATGTTGAGAAGGTGGGAAATCCTGCTTTGTGCAATCTATAGAGAAGAAACTTCATCTCCTATAGGCTTTTCTGATTAAAAGAGAGATGCTGGACTCTCCTTTGTGACAATAGGGGACAAATTCATCGGTGCCATAAAGTGGCGCAACCCTGCTAATTTTAATGCAGCCACACCAGTTTATACCTGTGATCAATTTGGCTCTTGGGGGCTATAGGTTAAGCATTATGGTCTCAAAACCCCATAGCATTCTATAGAAATAAGTCTGTTTATAAACTAAGCCATTGTTTTGATATATAGCCAGTGCAGTGGTTACAGGAATAAATAAATAACTATCAAGAGCATTACTAATTTTAAAATCCTACACTGAAAAGAAAAAGAAGAGGGTGTATTTATGGCTTTGAACACTGTGGAGAGCTAGGGGAGCATCAGGCAGAGTGGGTGTGTGAAAGGCATCATACTTCTGGGGCTGGTGAAAAAGCATGGGACCTATCTGAATAGTATAAAGATCAGTATTGTACTGATATACACTTCATTTCAATATTGCTTTGGACTTGTGGAGATGGAAAAGACCTTCCAGGTCATCCAATCCATCTCCCTGTCAGTAGGATAGTTCCTCAGAACACAATGCACTCCCCACTGCCTTGCCCAGCCTAGTTTACTCCAGTAATTCTATTAAAAAATCAATTAAGTTCAGATGTCAAGATTTATTATAAGTCCATGTTGTGTATTGCTCATTGTTCCATTACCTTCTAGATATTGAGTGATTTTTTTTTTCTCCTCTCCCCTCTCGCTCTTTAATATTTGTTCTTCTATCATTGTACTAGGAATAGACGTTAGAGTTCAGGGATAGTAACAGGCAGGACCACTTCTCTTTCCTGTTTTGAAAATCAATACTAATTTTGCTTTTCTTCAATCTTTTGGTTCCTTCCTTTTGCAAAACTAATTGTCAGTGGTGTAGTAAGTGTATTAGCTAATTTATTTGTGGCCGTATTCTACCACCCTTATTCATATTGAATAGCATCTGATTCCATGAGTGGTCCCATTCAGAATCTTGCCTTTAGTACCTTTGGGCCATACTGTGAATTCATTACTCATAATGAGCAGTAACTCAACGGAGACATTCTGCAGCTCACCAAAGTTAAAAAAGGGTTCATGATCTGGCCTGTAGCAAACACTTAGGACCAGTTCTTGCAACTCTTATTCACTTACTTGCAGACTGAATTGGGACTACTTGTGGAGTAAGGGCTACTGAACAAGAGTATGGGGGGTAGATCCTCAACTTGTCTAAATTGTCATAGCTTAACTGAAGTCATTTGAACTCTGATTTACACTAGTGAGCATCTGGTCCTGGATAGCGCGCACTCTCATTTAATCTGGGCCACCTATTTGGTATGTATTCCAGCTCTGTAAATATCGATCTGCTTTTTATCAATGCTTAGTTTTACAGAGTCTTCCTTTCTAGTTGTTCAAACTATTTTTTCTATATTGCTGTTAAAGCCTGATTTTCTTTTTACGAAAGGAGTTCGGTATCTCAGCCATTTTGTCATTAATTTTATCTACATCCTCTTGGGGCAAGAATAATCTTATTGTTGTTTGTGTATGGTTCTGAGCACAATAGGCACCAGTTCCTGACCAGGACCTTCCACTACTACTGCATTATAAATAATGCATCCTCTGCTTGCTCTTTCATATTATTTTTTAAGCGCAGCTATATTTGTAAATTCTGTTCTGATTTCCCATTCTCCTTTGGGTGACATTAATGTTATTCTGGTTTTTGATTTTTGTTGCATGGAAAAGTTACCAGCAGTGTAAGTTTTAACTGAAACTAAATATCTTTGTTTGATTGCTTCCCTTTTTTTCCCCTTCCAGTACAGATGGTGTTTAAGGAAAGGGGAAAGCTTGCTACAATGGGAGTATTGACTTGTGGGATAACAGAATCATTTGTCTTTCCACAAGTTCCTACATGGCTTTAAAATCCCCACAACCTCTTGGAAGTAGATTAGAAAAGCTGGGAGGAATGACACATTGCTTTGTTTAATGCATGTGGGCTTTTATTATTAATTGAATGAATAAATTGATTACCAGGATCCTTTCTCTCCACCCTCAACCGAGTAATTGTTCTTGAAACACACTTGGCACAAAAGAAGACCACATAGGTCTTGTGAAACCCTGTCTACTAGGCTATGTTCTATTCCCAGCTTGATGCTGACCTGCTGTGTGACTTTGAGCAAATCACTTAGTGCTTCTCTTTGGCCTCCTACCCTTTGTCTGCCTTGTCTATTTAGATTGTGAACTTTTCCTATGGGTTTGTACAGTGCCTAGCACAGTGGATTCCCAATATAGTTCGGACCACCAGGCACGACTAGATTGCTGCTCACAGAAGTTGGTATGCCATTTGATTTGTTCCTTTATTCTGACAAGCAGCAGAATACTTTGAGAATAGTGTACCATTGTGGCTCCTACTTTGTACTTAAGCATAGCATGAGATTGGTGCATTTATTACCTTGTGTAATTCAGCTTCACTCACTACTCTCTGCTCCCAAGGGCTTGCATTTCAAATGTTTTCTGTGAGAAAACTACTTTTAAAAAATGGTGTTATGTAAGACATGTTAATACACACCCTTTCAAGATTGTCACATGGATATTCAATAAAGATGTTACAGAAAATACATGCAAAAAATTCAAACTACTAGCACTTAATTGGAAAAGCTTTGAAAAAGTAGGGAGCAATTTCGTAGATAACAAAATAAAAAGTAATGAAGCTAGAAATGTCACAGGTATGACAGAGAAAGATGTAGAGATTTCATAACTTTAACGGGGTCTCAGTCCAATGATATATTGCCTGGTAAATATGATAAATAATACCATGCATTACAATAACTCAGTGAGCAAATCTGGCTATCCAAGTCATGCTAATGTATAATGCCTTTTAGACAGTTTTCTCCTCCATTATGGACCTTCAAGTTTACACCCTCTGTTACACTTGTCCACTAGTTAAACCAAAATGGTGCTTTCTGTTAGCGATTCTTCATCACCCTGTGTCTACTATTTGTCATGTAAATGATGCATTCAAAAATGTGTTAAAATGTCTGGTTTAAAATTATATATGCATTAAGAGTCGACATGTCTTGTTTTAAAACCATGGGGGAATTGAGATTTGAAAATCTGACTGCCTTTTATCTCATATAGTCATCTATGTTTTTGGTAAATATGGTATGGATCTGCAAAATCTGAAACTTGCCCATAGGTTTGCAACAAGAATTGATCAGTTTCATTCGAAAATCTTGGCCAAAAGCTCAGAAGTGACTATTGAAATTGAGGCACCCAGAAACTCTGATGCTTTTTCTAGTTTCAGGGCCAGTGAACCAATTCTCACAAAATTCACAAACCTTTTCCAACCCAAACTTGGAAGGGTTAGGAGAACTTTATTTCTTACTTTATTTGTATCCAGCTTTGCTATAAACTCAGGTATATAACAAATGTACAAGTATGTGATCCCGTTGAGCTTAATAAATATCATCTGTCTCTTTATTTCTGTAGCATCTTCGCATATTTCTTGTTGTATTGCTGGGACAGTGTCCACAGAAAGAGGACTATAAATATCTTAATGAGCGTAAACAACATAGATTCCATTCACCCATCTCCCCAAAAGAAAAACCCCAAATGAACCCCAAAAACAAAATAATTGTTGTCATAAGGGAAGGCCAAATGTCTTTAAGCCAAATTCTACTCTGTACTGTTATAAAATACATCCAATTCTCCAGAAATACATTATGGTCTTTCCTCATTTACAGCAACCTACGTTGTTTTGTGTATGAACAGTCCCACTGTTGATGCTATACAAACACATACGAAGTCATTGTTGCTCTCTCAGACTTTCACTATCATACTCCAATTTGTTTTTTGTTTTTTTTAATTCGTTAAACAAATTTGTTAAACGATTTGTTTAAATTGTTAAATGGCGGGGGCGGGGGGGGTAAAACTTTCAAAAGCTCTGAAGTTAGCAGCCTGCATCTGAAATATCTTTTTTTAAAATAGACCGTAGACTCCTAACTTAACTTTTGAGCATTTGAAAGTTTTACTCCATGTCAAGTGTGCTGGCAGAGTACATTGGATCCATTAATTCCCTGATGTGATATTGCTATGAGATAAGAGGAGATAGTGAAATAATTTGTCAATTTATTTTGAGATTTCTTTGACGTGTATTAATTCTTAAAGATCCAGACTGACAAAATAAAAGCTTGTTTGACCCAAATTCTCATTTATTGGTTCACTTGCTGTTTCTGCATGACCTTGAAAATAAAGTGTGAGATGAACTGCAGCAATCAAACCAGTATTAAAAATACTTCTGAAGGTTTCATGTCTTTTTTTTAAATAAATACACACACTGGAACTGTTGCTGTGGAGAAGTGTCTAGTTTTCTGAACAGAATGCAGATTTTCTTAGAAATAGCTGTGTAGGCAGAGCAAGAGGTAGTACTCTATATCCTCTTTCTCCCCTCTCCCCTGAATCTGATTGAATACAGAAAGATTAGGTTTAAAATAAGGTTTCTTGGGAAGTTTGGGGTTATTGCTTTATAAAAGTTGAGTCAGACGCTTCAGTCATCTGCTTCTTACAAAAGAGTCCTAGTCAAAGGAATCGCTCATTAATTTTTGTAAATAGTTGGAGACTTTTAAAATGCAATAAAACCATCCAATAAGCTGGGAACATATCAGTTGGAAGTGACAGAGCAGGAGCAAAACCTGGGTGTATTGGTTGACTGAGTTGCCAGTGTAATGCGGCTGTGAAAAAGGCTAATGCAGTCCTAGGATGCATCAGGTGAGGTATTTCCAGTAGAGACAGGGAACGATAGTACGATTCTACAAGGCACTGGTGAGACCTCATTTGGAGTACTGCGTGCAATTCTGGTCTCCCATGTTGAAGAGAGATGAATTCAAACTGGAGCAGAGGTGCAAAGAAGGGCTACTAGAATGATCAGAGGAATGGAAAACCTACCTTATGAGAGGAGACTCAAAGAGCTTGGCTTATTTAGCCTAACCAAAAGAAGGCTGAGGGGAGATATGATTGCTCTCTATAAATACATCGGAGGGATAAATACCAGGGAGGGAGAGGAGTTATTCAAATTCAGCACCAATGTGGACACAAGAACAAACAGATATAAACTGGCCATGAACAAGTTTAGGCCTGAAATTAAGCGAAGGTTTCTAACCATCAGAGGAGTGAAGTTCTGGAACAGCCTTAATAGCCTTCCAAGGGGAGTAAAAAAAAAACCTAACTGGCTTCAAGACTGAACTATGGAGGGGATGGTATGATGAGACCTCCTACAATGGCATATAGCCGATCTGCAGCTGCTAGCAGCAAGTATCTCCACTGGCTGGTGATGGGGCAGTACATAGGCAGGGCTCTGAGTTACTACAGAGAATTCTTTCCCAGGTGTTTGGCAGGTGAGTCTTGCCTAACTGCCCAGGGTCTAACTGATCACCATATTTGGGGTCAGGAAGGAATTTTCCCCCAGGTCAATTGGCAGAGACCCTGTGTGAGGGGGAAGGGGTTTTCACCTTCCTCTCTGCAGAATGGGGCACGGGTCACTTGCAGGTTTAAATTAGTTTAAATGGTGGGTTCTCTGTGACTTGAAATCTTTAAATCATTATTTGAGGACTTGAGTAACTCATCCAGAGATTAGGGGTCTATTACCAGAGTGGGTGTGAGGTTCTGTGGCCTGCAATGTTCAGGAAGTCAGACTAGATGATCATGATGGTCCCTTCTGGCCTTAAAGTTTATGAGTCTGTGTCTATAATCCAAAATGGTCTTTAAAATATGTAAGGTTTTCTGTATAGATTAGGATGGTCTCTCACGGCCTTCTTCTGCCAACATGGAGTCATGGAGTAGTTCTGCTGGTTTCAGCATGAGTAGGGGTAACAGAATCAGGTCTTGTGCTACCATGTGAGGAAATGTTCTTTGTGAAACTTAATCCCCATAGACAATGTCTGAGGGAAAGCATATAGATCAGAATTTAAAAAGGGATCAAACTGTAAAATTCAACTCCACATTTCAACCCCTCAGTTTTGAAATCAGGACCTTGGTTCCAGTCCATTTATAAATATATTGGGCTGGACTCACCGCCTTCCACCAGCACAGCCAAACTCCACATGACTACTGGTGGCAAGCCTGCCTGGGGCAGGGACCCAGAAGAGTGAGCAGCCCTAACCCCATATCCACCTGAAAGCCAAGAGCCAGCTGTTGCCGCCCTGACAGTGAGTGATGCTGGCTTGGGAAGGGACAGGGGCAAATCCTTGAAGAGAGGTGCTGAGTCAGCACCTCTTCCAGGTAGCTTCTGTTGGGGCTCCTATGAAGTCCTGGAGACCTTTCTAAAGCCATGCTCCACTGGAGGAACCTCACAGATGCATTATCTCCACTGGGAAACTAGGTTGCATTTGAACTTGTTAACTAATGTGTTAAATACTTGTGAAGACAAGAATGTGTTTTTATATATTGTTTATGTATTTTCAATAAAGCCATTGTGCTCTAGATAGTGGTAGAATCAAAACAGCAACGTGGGTGGGGAAAGAGGGAAGGCCATTAGTAATTCCATTGGAACCCTTCTGGTCTTATCCACAGAGCATAAGATTGCAATGGGAAGGAGAGCTTGAAGGAAAAATTGGAGGGAATCCATCTGGGGTTGTTTCTCAGTACCCCATAAAAGGAAATAAGACAATCACAAACCAAGGTGGTAGTTCAAGCTAAATATTTGATTTCTTCCTTTTGTGTATTAAAACTTTTATTTATATATATATGTGTGTGTGTGTGTGTGTGTGTGTGTGTATGTTTAGATACTGATAGCTGAAATAAATACTAAATTACCTGCATACCTAGTTTTCCCAAGGAGTACATGTACCTCTGAATGCTCTGTAGGCAGCTTCCAAAGCAAACACTCTGTTTTTTTTGTTTCTGTTTCACAGTGCTGAATTCTACCAAGTGATACCTTTAAGCTGAAATGGGCTCCTTTCTACATGAGGTCAAGTACAGTTTAGTAGTGAGCCCAAGAGGTGCAAAAATGAACATTGCTCAAGTGCCACTTCTTATGTGTTCTATTTTCGCCCTGCATGAATGGGCTGGACAGCTCCAGGCTCTCTGTCTCTTGGCACTTGGTGATGTCAGTGGCTCAATGGTGTTGCTGTCTTGCTACTTTCTCATTTATTACCACAGTTTACTTTTGATCCCTAATGAAAGAGGCCCATTTCGTATTCTCTTGTGTTCTAGATATCACATTGAGATAGTTTGCTTAAATAGCTTAGACTCTTATGGTTAGTATTCAAGCTGAAAATAAAATGATGTTCATCAAGACCACCTGGTTTGCAAAGATGTCCTGAAAACATAATTGAGGTAAAAAAAAATTGTAATAGCAATTGGGATGAAGGAAGAGGGGATTGTTAATATAGCATTATGTTTTGAAGTCTAAAAGTGTGTGTATTTGACTTGTAACTATTGTGGATTAATTACTTGAATGACAATACCTAGAGAGAGAGAATCCAAAATGAAATCAGCCATGATTTCTGATCAGTGGTATGACAACAGTGAATTAAAAATACACCATGTTAAATGTGAGCACAAGTCAATAGAAAACTGCTTTTTTGTGTGTGTTTAACATCAACATATCCTTCCAACAGTACCACAGAACTGTTACAGAGACTACTGTAAAAATACTAACAAATATCAAACAAGATTAGAGATAGTGTTGACTTTGTGCATATTGAGCAGAATTTCCCCTCTTCTTTCCCCTCCACAACTCTGGAAGCAGGTGTAGAAATTGGCTTAAACACTGCATCTGGCTGAGCACAGGAGCCAAAGTAGGGTGGCAAATGTGGCTTTGTTACATTTACACCTTCTCCCCACCCCAATCCTGTGGTTGCCTAAGGGCTGCTTTAGTCCCTGGTATAATTTAACTTGCATGAGCTGTCAAGGTGCTCTAGTCTAAGTTTTATGTCTGTTATTCCTGGCAACAGTAAGTCACCATAGGACTGTTCTGGTAATAGGTTTGCTGCAGTGCTCCAGTGACACCCTCTTTCCCTAGCAACTCCCTGACACACCTTGCCCCTCTACTGGGTGTTGCAAGGGGGGTGACATAGGACCAGCTGTGCTACTGCAGGATACCCCATTTATGTTTGCTTTTCTCCACCAGAGCGGACTACTTTAAAAGACCGTGGTTCCAGCTTTGCGCCATCTCTGAATAGAACTACTCCATGTATTGTAGTAGTACTTACGGGTTCCAATCCTAGGCCAGGCTCCCATTGTACTAGATATTGTGTAACCAATTTCTGTTTTTCCTTCCTAAATGTTCACAGAGTAAGAGTTCAAAGATGCATTCTATGAGGACTTGGTTCATTTGCAATGCCCTACTATAGAACTTAAGGTGGTAACTCTCACCTGCAACTCCCTAGCCTTTAACAGAGCTGATTGAAATTGCAAGAAAGGGTGAGAATTCAATGTACAGTCCAGAAAACATTTTGAAAATACAAAGATATGCGCATGTAACTAAGGCACCATTGTTAAAAGCTTTACAACTTTTTGGCAGTTGACACTGCCTGTCATGCTGACCAATAGTTTCACTGTCCCCGTCTGCTTTCCCCTCTATCTCTTTACCTGTGCTCTCTTGTTTGATACTTTAAATTGTAAGCTTGCTTACATCTAACACAATGGGATCCTGGTGCATACTTGGGGCTGCTAGCTGCTACTCAATATAAATAATCACCACCATGTTGCTCTTGTAGGTAAAGGCCATGATTTTGCAAATTGCTCCATACAGGTGGAGTCCCATTGACTTCACTGAGGCTCTGTGTGGGCACATGGACTGGAGCCTTGATAACTTACTTGAAACCATGTTTTGCAGCATTGTTAGAACATACAGAACATTTCAAGATGTTTCAGTTACCCCTGTCAATTGTAGTTCATGCTGTTGTATACCTGGGAGCCAAACTGGGGATGGTAGGCTTTATGGTAACTTAGCTGGGTCTTCTACTTTATTCTATCTAGTTTAGTGCCACATCACTTACAAATCCTATAGCCTTCAAAAAGTCACTGCTTTTGCTAAAAAGCTGGAACTTGGATAACTTAGTTCAAATGTATTTTGAGATCTTTTCTGAGGTTTTCTAAACTGTAGTAGTTAGAGACTATGTTCTTGTCTCTGCAAGCCTACAACTAGAAACTCAAGATCCTTTCTTTAGAGATATTTGAAGACTGGTATCATGTCCCCCCTCAGTCTTCTATCCTCAAGACTAAACATGGTGTGTGTTTGTGTGTTTGTGTTGCTTTTTTTTTTTTTTTTTTTTAAAGAAACTTTCCTCATAGGTAAGCCCCTTCATTTTCAGTTTTAAACCATTTTTTAGCAAAAGTTCCCGAGTTTTACAAAAAGTATTATTCTGATTTTTCACCATACTTTTGTATCATTCAAATATATAAAAATAACTTGTTTTATTAGGAACATACAATACATTGCATGGGCTATCTGTATCTCTGTGTATATGCAAAGTTGTCTGTTGAAGTAAAACTATGTATTAGTCTAGAAGATGCACACAATAAACAAATGGGCGGGCACGCACGCAAGCACTGAAGTGTGACATCCGAACGTACTGATGAATCTCATGCCCACCACATACACATTTCTGTTAGCAGATAACAGTTTAAAGATTTGACACACATTGTCGTTTTCTTCCCATTTTAGTGTATCAGAATATGTTTCAGAACACACAGTATTTGAAAGTTAAAAAAAAACAACAGGAGAAAAGGATGAGGTTGAGTGTATGCACTGCAAATAGTGTGGCCCAATTATTAAATATAAGTATTTATCGGCTAATAGTTCTAAGTCTACAACAGTAAACTATTTTATCTGGGGATTGCAGAGAGATTGTTTTCTTAAACTCAGAGGTGGCATTGTATTTTCAGTTCTGTTGTAGTTCTTCAGCAAACCATGTTGATGAAGGGAACTCAAAGCTTTAATCTACTGAATACTTTTTTCCCATCTTTCCGTCCACCAAAATAAACCCCAATATTTACCCAGAAAAAATATTAATAGTGTTTGCACTGATTTTTTTCACCTGTTTTTGGTTTTGAAAATGAAGGGCCCTATTCATAGGTCAGGTTTTCTAAACCTTTTATCATTTTTGTTGCTCTCTTCTGGAAGCTTTCCAGTTTATTCACATCTTTCCTAAAATTTGGCACCCAGAACTGGACACAATATTCCAACTGAGGCCTCACTATTGCCAAATACAGTGGGACAATTACCTCCTATGTCTTAGACATGACACTCTACTCCAGAATATTAGCCTTTTTTGCAACTGCATCACAGTGTATGATCCACTACAACCCCCACATCCTTTTTCAGAAGTACTACCACCTGGGCAGTTAGTTATTCCCCATTTTGTAGTTGTGCATTTGATTGTTTTCCTTCCAAAGTACTTGGCTTATCTTGATTGAATTCATCTTATTGACTTCTGATTTAATTCTCCAATTTGTCACAGTCATTTTGAATTGTAATCCTGTCCTCCGAAGTGGTTGCAACCCCTCCCTCCTTGATGTCATCTGCAAATTTTATAAGCATAATCTCCACTCCATTATACGAGTTATTAATGAAAATATTGACTAGTACCATGCCTAAGATTAACCCCAACATACCCCACTAGACAAGCCCTCCCAGTTTGACAGTAAACCAATTATTACTCTTTGAGTATGATCTTTCAACCAGTTGCCCACCCACCTTATACTAATTTCATCTAGACCCATTTCCCTAGCTTTTTTGTGGGACTGTATCAAAAGCCTTACTAAAATCAAGATATAGCACATTTACTGCTTCCCCTTTATCTACCAGTGGATTAATCCTATCAAAGAAGAAATTTGGGTTGGCCTGGCNGTATCAAAAGCCTTACTAAAATCAATATATAGCACATTTACTGCTTCCCCTTTATCTACCAGTGGATTAATCCTATCAAAGAAGAAATTTGGGTTGGCCTGGCATAATTTGTTCTTGACAAATCCCTGCTGGCTAATGAGATTCCATTATAAAGCCTATTCTCTAGTCCCCTATAACTTTGGCTTGGAATACTGGTTGGTCAATATTCTCTTCTCCACATACCCCTTACACTGGAAGTTAAGAGAGCAAGTGGCACAGGAGTATGATCTTCTGCATTTATGGACTCTTGTCATTTGACTGGTGAAAAGAATAGAGAGAGCACCTGAGACAAGCCGGCAGTTAGAAAAGCTATTTCTGCAGTGTTTCTAACATGACTGGGACTAGAGAAGGCTGGAAATGTCACATGAAAATCCATTTTCCTGTTTTCCAGCTGATATTTTCTACAATGAGATATACATAGATTTGAATAAGTAACAAATTTATTATCCACACTGAATCTTCTCAAATCTTCCAAAGATAAGGGAATAGCAATGGGCAGAATACATCCATGATGAAATGCCTACACGCATCAGGAAAAATCCTCCATTCTAGTGGGATGTGGAAGCTAAGAAGTCATCTATGACTATCTCTGGCAAATGCATCCAGCATGTATTCAGACTAGCATATCGTCTGTGCTGCTTGTCGGTTACACTTTTGCAGTGAGAAGAATCTTGCTTATTATAGCTTTTGCTGAGAGTCTAAGGGCTGGTCCACACTAGGGGCGGGGATCGTAATAAGATACGCGACTTCAGCTACGAGAATAGCGTAGCTGAAGTCGAAGTATCCTATTTCGAATTACCTGCGCTTACCTCGCGTCCTCGCAGCGCGGGATCGACGGCCGCGGCTCCCCCGTCGACTCCGCTAACTCCGCTCGCCCTGCTGGAGTTCCGGAGTCGATGGGAGCGCGTTCAGGGATCGATGTATCGCGTCCAGACGAGACGCGATACATCGATCCCCGCTATATCGATTTCTACCCGCCGATCCGGGCAGGTAGTGTAGACGTAGCCTAACTCTTTTTAAAAGATGGAGCAGGAGAAACACCCATAGATTGAAGCAGCAGGTGGAAGTACTAATGACCTATCAATGAGAGTTTAAATGGACTCTACTTGCTGTTGTTTTCTATGAAGTTATTGTGAGCTGGCCCCCAAAATCAACTTGTCTGGTTGTCTTGCTGACATGTGTAAACTTATACACTGGTGCACCACCTAGACATAGCTGGTGAGTGAGTGCTAATACTTCACCATTCACAGTACCCTTCCAGGCCCCAGAGGTGAAGAAGGAAATTTATTGGCTATAGCTATAGAAAATACTCATAGCAATTAAGAGGTTGTTCTTGTTTTTCCTTCTCTCCTTTGATGGGCCAGATTCTGCCACTGTTACTAACAATGAGTAATACCTTAATTCACAATCAGCCTTGTTGCATTTAACAGGGCTATTTTTTAGAGTAAGGGCCACACTTTTAAATGTGGTGGGTGCCTAAAGTGGCATCTAGTGGGATGTTAATATCTGCATCTTTAGGTGCCTCAAAACATTTTTAAAATCTGGTCTTTTAGGCACAACTCAATGTGAATAAAATTGGCAGAACCTGGTTTCTTGTTTCTGTATTTCTTTATTGAAGGCTGTGATATTAAATTCTGTTGAGTATGAACAATGGAACCCCAAGACATTTTCAGTTAAGAACAATGTCCAACTTGCGCATTTCAGGGTACTCTTAGGTTATCAGATTATAAATGAATATATCTTAGTATATTTCTGTAAGTAAAAAGGGAGATGGATGAATATCTGAATAGTCTCTCTTTAATTAAAAATCTCTGAACTTGTCTATCCAACTGTCCACATGCTTTTTTGCAATATGTTGTTCTCATCCACAGGAAAGGAAATGAGACTAATACAGTTATCAATACTTTCCAACACAGCATCTTCAAGAAGTAGATTTTCTAAAGGGCAGATAAAAACTGGCCCACAGTAATCATAGCACTTAAAGTCTGTTCAGTTTTTTTTATTATTGCTTTTACTTTGCACCTGCTGTGTTCACACTGTGCAGCTCTGAGAACACATTAGTTCCAAGCACTAGGACTGCCCACAGTTCAGTTAACAATGCATTTCAGTTACCGGCAGTCATCAGTGCTCAGCAGACAGTGTTAACAAACTACAGCTACCAAGCAAGAGTAACAGACAAAAACATTCAGCATACACACGGGGAATCCACAAACTTCTGTTACATAAACTTATTTGAAAGCACTGGCCTATAGTTTTAAATATATTTGTATTCACTTGAACCAAAATCTGCAAAAAGAGAGGCAATATTTAGGAGATGGAGGCCTAGATATTTTTTACTTGGGGCACACCACTGCTTAGGGTGACCAGACATCGCGATAAAATCGGGACCGTCCCGATTTTTAGCTGTTTGTCCCGCGTCCCGACCGATATCTGTTCGGGATGCAATTTGTCCCGATATTTTGCTCCGCCGGCAGCATTCGGTTCTCCCCCCCCACCCCATCACCCTAGCAGCAGCCCTGGGAGCCATTGTGATTCAGAGAAATGCCATTTTAGTCCAAGTTCCTCCCTTTCTTCCTCATGACTAAGCTGGCAACTAATAGTAATTCCCTCCTCTGCTTTTGCAGCTACTTTAGTCAGTTAATGTGAGGTGGGGACAGAGGAAAGGCTCCACTCACTCCCTGACCCTCCCTGCCTATCTGCTCCAGGGAAGGAGTAACCCTGTGCGCAGACCCAAGATCCAGCTACCCTATGTAAGGGAAGGGAGAGGGTAATTAATTTCCTCTTATTCCTTTGCACAGCATGCCGTGCAAGTCACAAGCTATCCCTGAAAGCATCTGTTGAGCTTTATTTGTACAACTTTGATTGGACTCTATCACCATATGTTGTACTCTTGCCAAACAGAACTAGTGTTGCAAAGGAAAACAGAAGATAAATTAATTTATATCACTTGGCAGAACAGATCTATTCAATATGGTCAATCTGATTTCTGTACAATTTCAACTAAAAGAAAAACAACCTTAAAATGATGCTAAGGCAGAGAATGTACAAAATGGTAGAAACAAGGAAATTCTCAGTGAATACTTTGCAGCTATCCATTAGGGGGCAAAGCATTGCTGCATAAATATTTTGTGTCACTTGGACAACACTTATTTCACTAAGGGCTCGAGAGAGCTGAATTCTGGCCCACTCTATTTCTGTTGGAAACCTCAGCATCTCTGTGGCGCTGCTGTGCTAGTGGATGCCTCCATGAATTTTGTGGAGGGAGGTGGCTAAATGAGGCCTGCGTGGTCATTCAAACCCACCCCCTGTTGAAGGACAGAGTATCTGACTGTCTCCCTATGCCAGATAAGACACTTGAGGTGCTAGAAGATTTAATCAAGAAAGGGAATACATCCAAGTGGGGAAAGTGTGAGGATTTCTTCCCAGTTGAGTGACAGGGTAAACAAATGGCTTACAATTTCTCTGTGAGAAATACAAATTACAGACCCTAAATGTGTATTGAAGTTAGGGCCAGGCTCCTTGGATTATACTCATCTATGGCAATCGGAGGGAGGCAGAGCCACCAATCTAGCCACACTTGAAACACCACCAGGACTCGTTCCTGACCCCTTCAACTCTACTCTTTTGATCAATCACATGAGGCTTACTGCAAGGACTCCATTAAAGCAATTTGTTATCCTTGGTACACTACAACACTGGGGGGGGGGAGGCGGTATGACTCCACCCTCCTTAACTATGTAGAGGCTACTTGGGACAAACACGCCATAACCCTGCCTCCTTGGGCACTCCTATTTCTCATGTGCATCTTGTTCACTGGAACCACCACCAGGACCAGTGTATGTAGAACAAAGCAGCATATATAGAGGTAGGGAGACTCTGAATTCCTTACTGTCATGTATTGTGTCCATTATACAATACCGTTCTATTACAGCATTTATGTATCGTTTTAAAACTCTGACAAGGAACCACTATTAATTAGACACACAAGGCTGTAACTGCCCATGGTGCAACTCCACCAATGCCAATGCAACAGGGATTAGTATGGCTCAAGGAATGTTAATTAATGGTGCTTGGAAGCCTCAGCAGAGAATTTCCTTGGCTTTGTGAGGTTCTCAACTTTAATACTGTTATAAGACCGTCTTAGGTGTTCAATAATTAATATGGATAAGGAAATCAATTACAAAGGAAGTGTAGTCCAGACTTGTTGTCACCTATACTTGTTCAGGAGAATATGTCCTTACCAATGATAGAGAAATTGTGCTACTTTTTTGTTTGTTTTTTGTTTTGTTTTTAATGATGGGGGATGAGGAGGAAAGGCTTGTACCTTAAATACCAGCAAAGTCTGGTTCATTTTTATATAACCAACCCATTAATGTAGTTTGTAGCCAACTTGTGCATGGGGAGTCACAAATCAGAGAGAGTTTCTTCACTACAAGTTCTAAAGCACAAACTTAACTAGGAGGGTGAAGGTGAATGCATCCTAGTAAATGAACAGAAAAAGCAGAGACAATGATGTGTGTAACTGTGGCCAGAAAAGTGACCCTGTGAAATGGCATCTTTATTTCCATCAGAAAGTCTGTTGAATGTATTTTTCTGGTTTTTTTGCTACTGTTAGCCATATTGGTTCTGCAGTACTAAGGGAGAGTGAGCTTCATTGTCTCCTAGCTCATGCATAATCAATGGAATTTTTAACTAAGTTGTGAGTGCAGAATCTTCATTACTGGTGAGATATGAGTCAGAAAGAGCTCAGTTTGGTTTTCAGATCCTGGGCTGAGTTTGCAGGGCTGGCAAACTTTTTAAAACAAAACAAATTCACTTTTCAACTGCGCGACTTGAAGCTGGGAATTCTTGAGGTAAAATAAAAATGTAAACCCACAGTGATGTTTTCCCAAAATACCACTTTTGTGTAAAACTTGCACTTTTCCCAATTTACAAACAATATCTATTTTATTTTATTTGTAGACTTCTCAGGTTGGTGAGTGTGTTTGGCAGTAGCTAAATATCATGCACATACAGCAAAGAGCAAAGATTGGCAATGACAGAAGATCACTGTTGGTATTCTCTGTACACTGGACAGATATTTTCCATTTCACACCTCAGTCACTATTTGCTGCAGTGATTTCCAATACTCACACAACCTTATCTGACACTCCTATTAGCACAGGCAATAAATACAATATTGTCTTATTTTGTGATAGTTGTCTAAAAACCATAGCTCCCATTTCCCTCGCACGTTTCGAATTGAACTACCTCAGATGCCTAGCTCATCTATCACCTAGTAATTTCCAGCACAGTTGCTACTCTGTGTCCAGGAGCATTAAGCACATGGTGCTAAATTGAGCTTAAATAACTGAAAGCAGGGTTTAGAGAGACAAGGTAGCTTAGGTAATATCTTTTATTTAACCAACTTCTGTTGGTGAGCGAGAACATCTTTCTAGCCACACAGAGCTCTTAGTTTGGCAGTTACAAGGGCAACTGTGTTACTACCTTAAATAAACCCTACAGCTCACGTAGAACCTGATCCAAAGCCCACTGATGTCAGTGGAAAGATTCCCATTGACTTAAATGGGCTGTGGATCAGTCCCTAAGGGACTATTTTTATTGCAGTGATAGTAATGGTAATAAGCTTGTCTAGTGGCAGCCACAACAGTGGTAATGCTAAACTGAGCAAAAAGGCAGATAAGAGATAAGTGGGAGGCTGATGGCTCAGATGCTAAGAATATAAGTAAACACAACACGGATGAGAGAGAAAACAGATGCTGATGCCTAGAGTAATCATGTCCAAATTGCTATAGGTGGAGCAGGGCGGAAGTAGTAGGTTATAGTAAGCAATCTTCCTAAATGTATCAATTAAAAACCTTTTAAAAGTATTTTGTAATTAGTCTAGAGTTACAGCAACAATGCAGAGTATGGCTGCCCTTGCCTATGGGTTTGTCTACACTGCAATTAGACACCTGTGCTGGCCTATGCCAGCTGACTCAGGCTCACAGGGTTCAGGCTGCAGGGCTGTTTAATTGTAGTGTAGACTTTCAGGCTTGGGCTTGAGCCTGGGCTAGGACCCTGTGACATGGGAAGGTCCCAGAGCTGAGGCTGCAGCCCGAGCCCAGAAGTCTACACTGCAATTAAACAGCCCCACAGCACGAGTGCCATGAGCCTAAATCAGCTGGCGTGGGCCAGCCGCGGGTGTCTAATTGCAGTGTAGATTTACCCTCTGTTTTTGATCCTCACACTTACTGCATGAGGTAATGGCACTAAAACAGTGCAGTAAAGCACAGTGAATGTACACACCTAAACATGCTTTGCACCTTCATTACTCATTCATGAATTTCCACCTAACACCTGGCACTGTTGAAAATCTGGTGGGGGTAGCACTATATAGCTAACTCATTTATACATCTAGAGAGGTCACTGGAATGGTGATCTCCTAAATAAACTGCTGCAGGCTATGCTGTATTTTACAGCTGCCCTCCCTCCATTTCCCATGAGCAGATCAAATAAATCTCCTAAATCACAATGTGTCCACATTCTTGGATGATTCTTGTGATAGTTCTTAGGGCATGTAGGCAGGGCCGACGGGGGGGGGGGGGAAGCCGGTACAAATTACCGGGGCCTGGCGGTCCGGAAGGGGGCCCGGGGCCCGGCTTCCCCCCCGCCCTCTTGTCGGCCCTGTTTAGCCGGTCCACCCTTGCTGGGGGGCCCAAAAAAAATTTTTCACCGGGGCCCGAACCTGTTCTCGGCGGCCCTGCATGTAGGTGGGAGAGTCCCCTTGTTAGACCCCCTGACATTGAAGGTGGGGGGTTTCTTGTGCCTGACCAGATGTCAGCTCCCTAACACCACTAGCCTTTCATCCACTCAAGCACTCTGCTCTGGGCTATGCCAGCCGTGTCTTTGCCTTGCAGGTTAATAGGTACACCCCATTCCTTGAATCCCTTTGAATTGTTCCCATGATATCCAGCCCCTGACATGGGTCACTTACAGAAATACAAGATCCTTTGCCCCCCAAAGGAACAGTTTACCAGCTTTACTTAAACCTCTGCACCTGTATAATACAGAGAACTTGTAATAAATAAAATATTTAAGAAAGGACCGAGTTATCTAGAAACAAGAGAGAGTGACAAAGTGTAGACCCAGTTCTTTCTATTAGATAGGAAAGGTAACTGTTAATAAAGTAGGGTCCCCCTGCCAAAGTTCAGTCTTTCGCAGAGCTGGCTGGCTTCACAGGAACCAGGATCCAAATTTTTAAGAGAACATCCCCACTCCCTAAAATGTATCCTCATTGAAAGGAGGCAGAGGGTTTTCTCCCCCTCTTCTATGTGGAATCAGTCTTTTGCCTTATTCACAGGGTGACCCTCTGTCTTTAATGTTCCTTTTTTTATCTACAGGTGGGTTTGACCTCAGGAGGTCATCTAGTCCAACCCCCTGCTCAAAGCAGGACCAATCCCCAGACAGATTTTTGCCCCCAATCCCTAAATGGCCCCCTCAAGGATTGAACTCACAACCCTGGGTTTAGCAGGCCAGTGCTCAAACCACTGAGCTATCCATCCCCCACCCATGTATAAACACTTTATTGCTCAAATATTACCTGTACAGACATCTTGCAGTGATTGTGAAACTTGACAAGTTATGAGCTTTCTGTAGATACCTCAAATGCTACTCTTTACTCGACAAATGCCCTGCAAGATGTTTGGTACAGTGAGTTTGTCAGGTCTGAGCTGAGTTGTTTGCAGAGAACACTGCACCCTTTGACAAAGAGCTTGTGTCACAATTCTACCATGTTACCTGCTTCTCCCAGTCTCTGCTTCTGTTGTCCTGTCCACTGAAGGTGAATGGAATGTGTTGGAGAAGGAAGTAAATGCAGCCAGAAAAAGGGACGGGGGAAATTGTCAAATATAATCGAGCCATTGTCTCTTGGATGCTCTTTTTGCTTTAGAAGAAACAGTGACTGTATCAAGTTAGCATCCACTTTAGCTGTAGTAGGCAGTGTAGTATGAAGAGGAAACCGTGGTTTTAACTAAGCTGTACACTTTCTTCTCTTCCTAATGGCAGCTCTGTGTTTTTTGCAAGAAAAGCAACTGGCATGTGAAGCGCTCTAATATCAGCTTTGGCACAAACATACCGCTGTACCTATCTGCTATCCAAGTGGTTGAGCAAGCAGCCAGCTGCAGAAATTTAGAAAGGGAGTGTTCAAAATTGTGTAGATTGAGAGGGAGAGAAATTATATAAACCTTGATACTTGTCTCGTAAATCAGACCTCCTGTGAGGTTCTGAATAACTTTCAGGGGGCAGATGCATGCAAGGATTTCAAAGCACGTTACAGAGGTGTAGAATTTCCTCCCTATGTTTGGATAAGGCAACTAAGATTAAATATCTTGCTCAAGATCTCACAGCAAGTCAGTGGCAGTCAGAGACTGAATCTAGGACTCCCCTCTGAGTCCCCTGCTTGAACCACTAGACATGCTGACTGCCAAAAAGTCATTTGACTAGCTTAGCAAACCATGACTGTGCACTATCTGCTTGTGTTATCCCTTTACATAAGAACATAAGAATGGCCATACTGGGTGAGACCAAAGGTCCATCCAGCCGAGTATCCTGTCTGCTGACAGTGGCCAATGCCAGGTGCTCCAGAGGGGGCAGGTAATGATCAAGTGATCTCTGTCCTGCCATCCATCTCCACCCACTGACAAACAGAGGCTAGGGACACCATTCCTTACCCATCCTGGCTAATAGCCATTAATGGTGTCCTGGTCCTGTCTATCTTGCCTATTGTAATCTCTTAGGAGCAGATGCTGTCTTATATTATGTGTTTGTATGGCATCTAGCACCATGCTGTCCTGATCTTGGCTGGAACTGTAGGTACTACTGTAATACAAATACTAACAACTCTATTTTTAAAAGCAGATTTTTAGACTCCTGTTAAGAGATCTTTAGTTACTGTGTTATGCTGAAAACATAACATTGAATGTTTAATTATGCAAGCATGACTGCCTTGAGTAAGAGAGTTCAGTGTGCCATGAGCCCATAATCAGGGCTAGCTTACACAGTCAAGGACAATGTCTGTCCTCCTTGACACTCAGGGTTTCCTCCAACCCACCCAAAATACAGCTATTAGAATAACACACATACCAGACCAGTGCCACACCTACCTCAAAAGTTGCTGTGAAACAGAATAGTTGTCCTCCAGTCAGCTCTCCTTTCTGCTTCCCAGCATATGATGCTGTGAGTTTCCCATGTATAGAAACAGCCTGTAAAAAGGCTCTTTGTGGGGAAAAAACATCCAGATGGGTGAACTAAACAAAGCATGTGATCAAGAACTGTGTCTTGTATAAAAGCGCACAAGCATGGTGAAACAGGAGGGGAGAGAAACAGTAGCTTTTAAAACAGAACTAACCTCTAAATACAAAGCCTTCTTTATGACACTAGTGTTATGTTTCTTTGCTTTCCTGTCTAACCTGTACTACAGAAAAAGGCTTCTAGTTTAGGAAGGGAGAGGAGGCAGAGCTTTCTACCCAGGGCACATGATTATGGCTACCATAGATCCAGAAGAGAGTACTAGAAGCACAAAGGGCTTGATCCATTCAACTTTTCCAATGAAGTCAATTAAACTTTCATTGACTTCAGTGGGCTGTGGATTGGAGCCCGAGAGAGGAACAGGAACATATTGAGAAGTTATGATCACCTAGTAGAAGCGGAAAAAAACACATGCCAAGGCAGGGCTATCATAGCTTTATGAATTAGGGCTTGAATCAATTTTTTATGAGCCTTGGTCATTAATAAATTGGTGCAAGCCAGAAGGTTTGTGAAGTTTATTGAGACTCATATTGACATTTGTGTTCAACCGCTCAGCTAGTTCCAGGGAGTTAGCAGAAATTGGCTCTATGTGCATGTCTGAGAAAAAATAATAAACTAAGGGGAAACTTTTATTTCCCAAGCCAAAGACTATGGTAGTGAACTGCATCCATCCCTTGTCCAAATGTACAATGAACCTAGAACAAGAAGGGTATATTTTTCTCCAGCGCCATCTGATTATCTCGTATAAGATCTTTTTCAATATCCTTTTTCTTTTTCATCTAATTAATTGTTCAAGGTACCTGCAGTTATCCTAAAAATGAGCTACAATTTATAAATGAAAGAACCAGGAAAAATGTTTCCACAAGAAATCTATAATGGAAGGATCTCTCCAGGCATTAGCTCAATTATGAATTGTTGACATGACCCACTACAAATTCAGGTGGTTACAGATTTTTAAGAAGTCTCATAGGAAATAAGACAAATATTTTGTAAGCCTAAGGCAACTGTGTATCACTGTACCACAAAAGCAAAATAAACTTTTCAGCATATGCCTGTAGTTGATGATTCTATCACATTTCATGAATGATGCATATTGTAATTTTAATTCCATCAGTTATTACTGATATTGGGCAGCCAAATATTTACAGGAAATGTGTCTCTGGTAATGAAACAATGTTGCATATGGTACTTTAATGTCATTACTGTTCCAAGATGATTAAATATCTTGGTTGTTTATCCAGTACTTGATTCCCAGTCCTTATGATATTGGTGAGGATTGTCTATATCGCAGTTTTTGCTAGTTTTTTTAAAAAAAAGGAAATTTCATTCAAATTATCTAATTCACCATCAGCTAGCAAAAGCCCACTTGAATTCAATTATTTTTTTGCTTATGTTAAATATCCTGACATATTGAAAAATCACATTTTATCTTATAAGATTGGTGCTCCAGTCATTATTATAAAACGTAAAACATAAATTTTAAAAGAGTCATTTACATATGATTTTACAAGCGTGAGAAGAGAGATATAGGACAAGTGGGGAAAGTGTGTGTGAGGAGATGGCTGGCTGGACATGGAGTCTCACTCCTGGATCTTCAGAATTTCAAGGAGGAAGTGAGCATAGAAGCACCAGTAAACTCCAAAGAAAAAATAAATTTTCAGGAGAGTAAGGCACAATATTTGGGACTAGGGAGATTAACAGAATATCTGCTTTCTAGATCTTGTTTTTTCTAATGATGACTCCAAATGAAAACTGCAGATCAGAATCTGGATCCAAATCAGAACCTTTTTTCAGAGTTCAGTGGGTTGGGGGCTGTGGGCTGGTATTCCGCTCCAGCTATATTTTTAGTGTAGAGAGAAGAACTATTTGATGGGACAAGGAGAAAACACTAAGAATATTATGGGCTCCTGTCACAATGATGTCAAGTATTTTTAGATTTACGTTTTAATAAACTAAACAAGAAGTTGACTGCACACCCTTTAGGTGGTATAAGGTCAGTTCCTACACATGTATGGAGCTCCAGAGCACTTTATTTTTTCTATTAGTGCAGATAAACAAAACTAATTTAACAAGTGAGCATTAATTTAATAAGCTGCATCCAGTACACATAAAGAAATTACAAAGGCCCTGCCTAGATGAAAGATTCTTCCTCTAGCTATACTAGTTCATTTTCTTCAGGTAGAACAATAGGGCCAGTGGGTCCCAAAGGAAGAAAAGACTTTTTTGAAAAGCTGAGAAGGTCGTAATCAAGGCCTGTGCACTCAGCTAGAAGTGAACAGTTGATACACCACTTAAGAGAGAAGAACCTATTAAATATTCTTCACCTCAACGGTGGTTATTCAAATGTTTCTTCAAACTGACCTGTGTACACCATAGGCTAGTGAGTTAAAGGTTCATCTTCTCAGCCAGTGGCTATTTCTGTCTGAAAAAATGATCTCCTGCTTCAGAATTAAGAGGCCAAAGGGCTAATCCACTTGTATTGCTGTTAGCCTGCGGGCACTGAAAGCAAGATAAACAGTATTCGGGAATTGGACATGGTACCTGTAATTTTGTCACATAGCCTAAACATATCAAAATGAGGCTACTATGATTTTTTTTTTCTTAACTGGGTTAGGGGTTGACCAGAGTCTTGTTTAACTGCCTGTGTGCTATGGCTCTGGTGAGGAGCTTTGAGAGAACACTGTATCTGTGTTGTGCCAAGCGGTGTAATTTACTGCCTTTATTCCAGTAGCACCTACAATGTGTTAGGCACTCTTCATGCATGTAAGAAGGCATAGTTCCTGCCTCAAAGAGCTTACAGTCTATTTTTAGTATAAAAACCTCATCATTAAAGTATCCCATCCTATATACAATATACCACTTTCAGTATGAATCTAAAACTCACAGTTGGCAAGTACTCAAGCATAAGAGGTTGATGTTTGCTTTCCATGAGTATTTGAGAAAATAAAACTCCAATCCCCCCCTTTGTTTATTTAATCAAAAGCAAAAGGGGTACATAGCATAGCTAAAGCCACCTTCTTTTTAAATTCAAATGAATGATTTTTTTGGTCAAAATCCACCCAACTCTACAGATGAAGCAAGACAAGTTCTGATCGATGATCTCTTGGTGAGAGCAAGGGAGCTGGAGAGGCAAGATTTATAAAACAAAATGTTCCAATAGTTTATGTACGCATCGTGATCTCTCTAGATTAAGGTTTTCTATAGCACCTCTCACTAGAGTATCGAAGGGCCAGATTTTCAAAAGCATTTGGGCACCTAAGAGTTAAGATAGGCACCTAGTAGAATTTTCAAATAGGAGTTGATTTCCATAGGAGTTATTTTCTCTTAAAATCCCACTAGTCGCCTATCTACCTCTTTAGGTTCATAAATACATTTGAAAATCTGACCCAAAGTGCTGGTAACAACAATTTTTTAAAAAGAGTTTGTCTTCAAACTATCTTGTTTTTATACATTATGGGCTAGAGTCTGCCCTCCTCCCATAGCTTCCTTGTGTTGCTCAGGCAGAGGTGAAGCTCTGCTGGTTAACCTGGCTCTTCTATGATTTGATGATGTTGCTCAAGGCTTCATGGGATGCATGTGTCACTCTCTGCTATTACAACTTCCAAATTTCCATTTAGCAGAATGATAAACCATGCTGTGCTCTGTGCTGCAGCACTAAAGCTTAGTAAAATACATTAGACCCCCTAAGTTCATCCCTGCTGTCTGCTCAATACGTGTACTTTAGGAAAATGCAATGGACGTTTTCAGATGTATTTAAGAATTTTGAGCAGAGCACTGTTTGAACTGAAAGACCCTTTCCTGTCCAACTTGCATAGTTTTAATGAACATTAAACTTTTTATTTCAATGTTTATATAACTACTCCTCCATGATTATTGCAACTATTAAGACTAATAACTTGTAATAGCTTTAAAATTAGTAAGGACTTAAGCTTGACACATCTTTATATAACCGGGCAAGAAATAATTACATTTTATTTCTTTTAAATGGTGTCATAATTAACATTTCTAATTTTAAACTTGAAATAAATGCTTTGATTTAAATATAAAATGGATTTAGTAATGACTAATTTTTAAAAAAGGAAATCACAGATTTTTTTTCCATGCTTCTGAGAGTTATCAAAGATGTAAACTACTGACAAAACCCAACGTGGATTTCTTATGTGTTTGTCATGAGGAACAAGTATAAAATGATCAAGTAAAGAAAACTAAGGTAGGAAAGAGTAAATATTGAAACAAAACCATACGTGTCCAAATGCACAGGATATTTTACTGCTCTGACCTGGAAGCAACCTGTCTGCACTCTGGAAGATAGCTTATTGATTAGAGTGCTTCGATATATATATATATCTTTTTGTTGTTGTTGTTGTTGTACTGAAATTATAACCCTTAAGTATGAGGTGAGGAGGAGTACTGAGGTATTGCCAAATGTCAATCTGAGGCTTTATAGCATAGCAGGAATATCAGAGGTTCACTAAATGAAACCAATGCAGTAAAAGTACAATGGTGCTAGTCAAATTACAATCTATGAAGTATGTAGAATGACTAAAAATCTAACAGCTGCTTACAAACAGCAGGTGGGACCTGTTTATTTTTTGTTTTTTAGGCTTTAAGCAGCAAAAGAAACTTAGAAACAAAAGTGTGAAAGCTAACATCTGACCTTTCCCTTATAAGAACAGACGTGGATAAAATTAAATGCATACTCGTACAATATCTATCATATGCTGTTTTCAAAAGGAGCAACATTAAAAAAAACAAAAACTGGTGACTGAATGGCTCAAGGGATTGGATTAAGTCAGCCAAAGATGATTACATGTCCTTCATGAAATGAGTTGGTGGTCTGTACAATTCAGTCAGAAGATTTTGATATCTATGTTGGCAACCTCAGCAGAAGAATCAAGTTCAATGGTGTAAACTTACTTACGTGCCTGATAGGAGCCAAAGAAATGAAACAAACTGGGGAACAGATAGGAGAGTTTGATTGTTTGTTTGTTTGGATGGTTCATAGGAGTCAGAAATAAATCTAAAGCTAGAAAATGATGTAGCCCTAGGAGTTGCTTGTTTCATTTATTGTTTGTGTGACTTTAAAAAAAAAAATGCTTTCAGTACTGTATTGTCAAAGGTTTTGATATCTACAAAACAAACAAAAACTAATATAGACTGTAGCCTGGCAAATAAGGATTTGGTGCAACTGAAATCCTGCAATAGAAGGCATTCTCTGAAGTAAACTTTCAACACAATTCTCATGGATTTAGCGACGTAATTCCTATTTAATACTAACGGTTGTAGTCACACTAAACATTCTGAAGGATAACACTGAAAATGTACCCCCTTGTGTTCATCATCACCTTTGCCTTCTAAAGTGTGTGCTTTTGATGTTCTTAAAGCTGTCCAAATCTTATTACATTTCTCAGAAGAAGGTAGAGTCTTGTTACTCGTTAAGAATTATTAGGGTTTTTTTTAGATTGTTTCCTTATACAGTACTCAGAGTCCTCCAGTAAGAGCATTAAAAATGTTTATTAGTATAATCACTTAAAGATCACATATTCTCTCTCTCTCTTGCATGCGCGCTCTCTCTCTCTCTCTCTCTCTCTGAATCTGTATCCTAAAGCTAATAGTTTTCTTTTTATATGTATCGAAGGGTGTGCCTAATGCTTTGTCCTTTTGTGGACATTTGTCTGGAAGTTGAGAGGCTAAGGGATTGCTACTTTTTATGGTCCACCTCCATTGTGCTAAATGTGAAAAATATTGGTGACGTAGGGCCTGATTCTGTACCGTTGGAGAGGAAGCAGGATAAATCCCTTACCCCAAACTATTTTGTTCCCACTGATATTAATGGCAGAAGTCCCATTGGCTTCATTGGTACGTAATCTAGCCTTTGGGGTAAATCCAGCATTTCACATGGTTCACTTAAGAAGCTAATATACAACGAATCTATTCTAAATTATTTGAGGTGCTCATGCTTGAAGACAAACAGGAATACTCTGATCCTGCAAACACTTGTGCTGCATGCATTTATCTTTAATGTAAATGTGACTTTAAATGACTTCAGTGGAATTACTCATAGGAGTAAAGTTAAACACTCATTACATTTATTTGCAGGATTGAGGCCTAAATCAGGACTCTTGTTGCTCTGTTTCATACTTTAAATGTGAACATAAATAATGACTCACTAGTAAGCTGAGAAAATCCAAAATGAAAGATATGCATAGGTTGGCTTACCCTTACCCTTTCACATATCTACTGCCTCAATTTTCCCCTTTCTTGGGCTCCTGAATAAATTTATGTAAACTTGTGTGAGTCAGGCAACAACCCCCTTTTGGGGTCTTGTTTATTAACAAAACATAAGTTAGTTGGCAACTCAAGTACAAACCTTCCAGCCCTCTTTCCCAGACTCTACAGCTCCTTCCCCAAGCTGTCTCTTTCCTAAAGTCTGTCCCAGCTGAGGGTTTTTCTCCTGCTCCCTGCAGGTATCTCCTTCCATACCTTCTGCCTAGGTGGTACAGAGAGCAACTCCCAGCTCTCTAAGAGGTCCTTCCCCGGCCCATGGGTCTCCTCGCTCTGTCTTGGACAGGCTCCCTCTTCTATTAAGTGCAGCCTCCAGCTGCCATCACTGAACCCTTAGTCACCAGACTCAGCCATAGGCCAGAGCCTTCAGATGGGGCACTGGGATATGAGCATGAGCTGAAGGACTCCCTGTTAGAGGGAGAAAAATATAAAAAAACCAAAAACTCTGATCCTGCAAAGATATTCCCAACTTTGTGCACATCAGTAATCCCACTGAAGTCATTGTAATGATTCACATATGTAAAGTTACTCATGATGAAATCTCTGCAGGATTGAGTACATAGAACATGTCAAAGGGAAATGCTCAAATTGGAAGAAAAACTCATCAGAAAATGCCTTGGGCACTTCTGGAGGGCCGGGGGAGAAAAGCAGAAGGGTGAGAATCACTTTCATTTTGCTTCAATGCAGGATCATGTTACCATTAGAGCAGGTCAAATTTTTTTGAATAAAATATTTTCCCACTGAAAAATGGGATTTTGTTTGGGGTGGGGGAAGGAAATGATAAGAAAATATTCCGTATTTAGAAAATTTCAATGTGAAATTTTGAATTGAATTTTTTTTTTCATCTCACACTTTAGCAATCAAAATATTTTAGAAATTTGTTGCCCTTTTTCCCTCTCCACTGAACATAATACAAGCAATGTTATCTAGTTTAGAACTGTGTTAATAACTGATTTTTTTTTCCAGTTTTGTGACCGTTCAAAAAAATTGAAAAAAACGTTCCGGTTGAACCAAAACTGAATTTTTAGTGAATCAAAAATGTTGGAAAAACTCTTTTTCAGGTCACACAAACATTTTGGATATTTATTAAAAAGTAAAAAAACCATACTGGATTCACGAAAACAGAGGAGATGGTGCTTTCCCTTCTTATACTATTAAGCCCAGTACTTATGGCACCCATCCAGGATGTGAGAGACCCAGGTTTGAATCCTTGGTTGGGAGCAAGGACTCAAACCTCAGACTTATCCTTCTCAAGTAAGGTAAGGTAACCTTGCTGGTTTTTGTTTTTGGGATACTTCACCATCCTCCCATAAAAATCCTCATCATTCCTGTTGAAGCTGTTTCACTTTGTATGAATAAATATTCACTTGCGCAGGGGCTGGAACCCCAGCTTTTCCCATCTCCTAGGTGAGGGTCCTATCTACTTGGCAATAGGGTATTTTTGACTGGATCTCTCTCAGTCTCTCCATTGAAGCTGTTTTTAAATACTTTAATATTCATTGGGTTAGAGATAACAAGTGATAATGATTTTATTGTCTTGTGGTTAGGACACTCAGGTGGGATGTGGAGCACCTGGATTCCAGTTGCTGCTTCATATTGGGGACTCTCATTCTAGGTGAGGGCCTTATCCACTGGACTATTATAAGTCTAGTTTTATCCCCATCTCATGTGAGTTGAAAAAAGATGTTGTGGTCAGAGTTCAGTAATCTCATTTATAATGTTGCCTTTTTTCTCTTATCACCCCCAATAGTTCCTGTCACTATTGCCCACTGATTGTGGCACAATTCTGTGTGTGGAGCAGTGGTGTTACAACATAAGAACATAAGAATGGTCAGACCAAAAGTCCATCCAGCCCAGTATTCTGTCTGCCGACAGTGGCCAATGCCAGGTGCCCCAGAGGAAGTGAACCTAACTGGTAATGATCAAGTGATCTCTCTCCTGCCATCCATCTCCAACCTCTGACAAACAGAGGCTAGGGACACCATTCCTTACCCATCCTGGCTAATAGCCAGTAATGGACTTAATCTCCATGAATTTATCTAGTTCTCTTTTAAACCCTGTTATAGTCCTAGCCTTCACAACCTCCTCAGGCAAGGAGTTCCACAGGTTGATTGTGCACTGTGTGAAGAAGAACTTCCTTTTATTTGTTTTAAACCTACTTCCCATTAATTGCATTTGATGCCCCCTAGTTCTTATATTATGGGAACAAGTAAATAACTTTTCCTTATTCACTTTCTCCACACCACTCATGATTTTATATACCTCTATCATATCCCCCCTTAGTCTCCTCTTTTCCAAGCTGAAAAGTCCTAGCCTCTTTAATCTCTCCTATGGGACCCATTTCAAATCCCTAATCATTTTAGTTGCCCTTCTCTGAACCTTTTCTAATGCCAGTATATCTTTTTTTAGATGAGGACACCACATCTGTACGCAGTATTCAAGATGTGGGCGTACCATGGATTTATATAAGGGCAATAAGATATTCTCCATCTGATTCTCTATCCCTTTTTTAATGATTCCTAACATCCCGTTTGCTTTTTTGACTGCCGTTGCACGCTGCATGGATGTCTTCAGAGAACTATCCACGATGACTCCAAGATCTCTTTCCTGATTAGCTGTAGCTAAATTAGCCCCCATCATATTGTATGTATAGTTGGGGTTATTTTTTCCAATGTGCATTACTTTACATTTATCCAATTAAATTTCATTTGCCATTTTATTGCCCAATCACTTAGTTTAGTGAGATCTTTTTGAAATTCTTCACAGTCTGCTTTGGTCTTAACAATCTTGAGCAGTTTAGTATCGTCTGCAAACTTTGCCACCTCACTGTTTACCCCTTTCTCCAGATCATTTATGAATAAGTTGAATAGGATTGGTCCTAGGACTGACCCTTGGGGAACACCACTAGTTATCCCTCTCCATTCTGAAAATTTACCATTTATTCCTACCCTTTGTTTCCTGTCTTTTTTAAACCGTTCTCAATCCACGAAAGGATCTTCCCTCTTATCCCATGACAACTTAATTTACGTAAGAGCCTTTGGTGGGGGACCTTGTCAAAGGCTTTCTGGAAATCTAAGTACACTATGTCCACTGGATCCCCCTTGTCCACATGTTTGTTGACCCCTTCAAAGAACTCTAATAGATTAGTAAGACATGATTTCCCTTTACAGAAACCATGTTGACTTTTGCCCAACAATTTATGTTCTTCTATGTGTCTGACAATTTTATTCTTTACTATTGTTTCAACTAATTTGCCCGGTACTGACGTTAGACTTACCGGTCTGTAATTGCCGGGATCACCTCTAGAGCCCTTTTTAAATATTGGCGTTACATTAGCTATCTTCCAGTCATTGGGTACAGAAGCCGATTTAAAGGACAGGTTACAAACCATAGTTAATAGTTCCGCAATTTCACATTTGAGTTCTTTCAGAACTCTTGGGTGAATGCCATCTGGTCCCGGTGACTTGTTACTGTAAGTTTATCAATTAATTCCAAAACCTCCTCTAATGACACTTCAATCTGTGACAATTCCTCAGATTTGTTCCCTACAAAGGACGGCTCAGGTTTGGGAATCTCCCTAACATCCGCAGCCATGAAGACTGAAGCAAGGAATTCTGTTAGTTTCTCCGCAATGACTTTATTGTCTTTAAGTGCTCCTTTTGTATCTTGATCGTCCAGGGGCCCCACTGGTTGTTTAGCAGGCTTCCTGCTTCTGATGTACTTAAACATTTTATTACCTTTTGAGTTTTTGGCTAGCTGTTCTTCAAACTCTTTTTTGGCTTTTCTTATTACATTTTTATACTTAATTTGGCAGTGTTCATGCTCCTTTCTGTTTACCTCACTAGGATTTGACTTCCACTTTTTAAAAGATGCCTTTTTATCTCACTGCTTCTTTTACATGGTTGTTAAGCCCCTGTGGCTCTTTTTTAGTTCTTTTACTGTTTTTTTAATTTGGGGTATACATTTAAGTTGGGCCTCTATTATGGTGTCTTTGAAAAGTGTCCATGTAGCTTGCAGGGATTTCACTGTAGTCACTGTACCTTTTAATTTCTGTTTAATTAATCTCCTCATTTTTGCATAATTCCCCTTTCTGAAATTAAATGCCACAGTGTTGGGCTGCTGAGGTGTTCTTACCACCATAAGAATGTTAAGTGTTATTATATTATGGTCAGTATTTCCAAGCGGTCATCTTTTTCTTTTTATAGTGAGGGCCAGGTTCTCAGCTGTTGTAAATTGTCATAACTCTATTAAATTATCTCTAAAAGATTTGCTTTAGCTGCACTAGAAGTTACAGGCTTAATGCAGGAATTACTGGTTGAAATGTTATAGCCTATGTTGGGTAGGAAGTCAGACTAGATAATAATATAGTCCTTTTGGCTTTGAAATTTGTTAATAAATGTAGAGTTTTCTGTTAAACAACAGAACATGGGTGGGGTCAATGCAGACTTCCAAAACTGTCTAACCAGTGTCCTTGGTCTGGTCCATACATACAAATTGCACTGGTTTAACTACATTGATGCAACTTCCTTATGTGAACACTCTTTACTCAGTTTAGCAGTGCATTATATCAAAACTAGCTTAACTGATATTAGCCTGACTAAAGCCAGACTGAAGGGGATTGCACCAATTTTGCTAATTTAGAATCTGATCTAGTTAAGTCAGGGCAATTTTGGGGTGTTGAAAAGCCCTTTGCGAGAACTACCTCTACAAGTGAGAGGATAAATAAGCTTCCATGCCAGCTGAATCCTTGGCTTCTCTGAGACTGCCAATTACTGCCAAATGGTGTGTTTTGTGATGTGAACACCTGTCCGCTAGGAACTGGAGTTGAGACCATGAATTTATTTCGCATACGCCAACAAAAAGCTATCAGATACTCACAGCTCTAGGTGACTATTAGCCTGCATTGGATTTGAACCGATAGCCCAGAGGTGAAACACTCCATCTCTCTTTGCCATACCAATCCTAAAGCCATTAGGAATCCCTTAAGGCTTGCTCTTTAATGCGACAAGCTTAATGGATGAATGGCAGTAACTTCACAAACTCTGAAAGCCTTGTTTGCCACCAGGCAATACAATAGCAGTAGTTCAATTGAGCCATAAAAATGAACTATTTTGGTGACTGGCTTTTGACTAGGTTTTCTACAATGAAAGCTCATACAATGAATGCTAAACAAAATAATAGTTCTATTTAAGAAAAAACAGTGTATTGGCAATGTATTTGTAATTCCAATTTTCATTTTATATTTTACAGAGGGCCTAATAGAAAGTCCAGTGAAGTCAATGGAAAGACTCCCGCTGACTTCAATGAGTTTTGGATCAAAACCTAAGTGTATTAGGCAAATGCTAATGCTATTAAAACACAAAACCCCGAAATTCGAAAAAAATCTGATTACAGGTTTGAGAGTGTAATCACCCACATTTCCTTGTATTTATGCCAATAAATTCTATCGTTCCCACCCGCCTATTATTACACCTGCCAGTTGCCAGTAAAAAATCTTTGAGTACTAGCCAGTCAAAAAGTAACAATCACATAGAAATAAGCTAAAATATCCATGAAATTAATAGTTGGTTTAATTTGTTTTCTTTACCTGTGTAAAAATGGAAAACTAGATATTTAATAAGTCTGATAAATGTAGTCTCAAAACTAGTCTGTGAGAATTTAAAAAGTATGTGCCTGTATATTTCATTTACCATCAGCGCTTGGCCCTAAGTTGGAACTTGCAGTCCTTCAAAAACCTTATTATTATTTTACTATTTTATGAATAATAATGATTTGTGTTATAGGATCTCAGAGTAAGTCCTGGTCCAGGACCCCATTGTGCTTGGTGCTGTACCAATACAGAACAAAGAGATAGTCTTTTCCCCTAAGAGTTTACAATTCATTGTGATCATGAATGACTATCAATTTCCCACTATGAATTAGAATGAATGGTCATTAGGCCAGAAAAAGTGTGAGGATGATTCTACAGCTGGGTAGCTAGAGTGGGAGAATCAAATTCAAGACCCTGCTCCAATGACTAGATAATTATTTATACAAAGTAGAACGGCTTCAAAAAAGAGCTTGAGAAATGCCCGTAACCCAGTGGCTAGGGTCTCTCACCTTCAATGAGGGAGACCCAACTTCAAATTCCTTCCTATCTGGCAGAGCGGGAAATTGAACCTGGGTCTTCCAGGTAAGTGTTTTAACCACTGAGCTACAAGTTATAAGGACCAGCACATCTGTTATGTGACTCCTAATTGAAAAATCACAAAATGTTTGGTTAATTATTTGGTTAATTCCACACTAATTTTACAAATAATGTATGCTTGATCAAAATTGCATTTTTTGGTGAATAAACTAAACTACATTTTAAAATAAATGCATTTTGCTCCAGTTGAAAGTGGGAGAAATGGGAGAGGAGAAGCCCAACACTCCCGTCACTGTCTGATCCATAGTGAGGAGTATGTAAAAGGAGAGGCCTCCAAAAGAGATGGATGCTGCAGAGGCCATGTCAGACTAAGGGATCCAGGTCTCTCTGAGAGCCAACAGCAGATAGGACTAAGAGATGAAGAGGTTCTGGATGACTGAATTTTTTTTTAGAGATGGAATGGGTGTTCCGAAGACAGCAAGAGAAGGGGAGAAGAGAGGGCAAAAGGAAGGAGATGGATATGAAGTTAGGAATGGTGGCACAAGAAGGGCAGAGGGAGGGTGGAGAGGGGGAGGATGGGGTTGCCAGGGCAGCATTTGAGTAAATATCACCAGAAATGAGGAGGAGGCAGTTTGGTATGGAGAGGGGAAGAGAAGCAGATATAGCTTGTAGGAACTGTAGATGTGTGAGCGTCATGAGAATGGAAAAAAATGAAGCCAGTGGTGGAGAAGGTGGGGATGAGAAGGAAGAGGACAGATGCTGTGATGCAGAAGAGGGGTATGATGAGAGCCATGGGTGAGTGGCAGATGGACAAGGGTCCACACGCACTTTGAATGTTAAGTCTAGAAGCTCCTCTCAGGCAGCTGTAGAATATTGTCTCACCGTGCTTGGGAGCATTGTCTCAGGTCTGATACTGGAAGGATCTGGGTGGGGTGTATCCCTGGAACGCAAGCAGGTACTTTGTCCGATGCTTGCTGAAGTTTCCCTTCAGGTAGCTGGAATTGAATAGCAAACATCAGATTTAAATATGATAGTCATTAGGGTGTAATGGCTGGGGAGGTTATTAATTCATCTAGCCTCATTAAGATGCAGGTCATTTTTATTATCTATAAATAGCTTGCTTCCCTGAATGCATAGCTAATCCTGATATAATTCAAAATGCTGAAATATCCAACATTTCTATTACTACTACTAAATGGAAAATAAACAATTCTCTCAACCCTTTTGAAAGGGTCCTTGAGTGGTTTACATCGAGTAGTCATAGGACCTCTTTCTAGCTCCCTTGCATCATTATTTTGAGCTTAATTTGCTCTGTCTGAAAGCTGCCCTGACAAAATCACATGCTTTGTAATGGTATTAGGGAAACAAATTACTCTGGAAGGCCAATTTAAGATGGTGCAGATTTTCAATGGGGAAAAAAAACCCCAGCCATTTAAAAATGTTGTTTTATTATTGTGAGTCTTGCAATAAGAAATAAGTATCTAGCTCTCATGGTTGTGGAGAAAAGTTGGAAATATGAACCCTAAGGGCTCAAAAAGAAACAGAAGGGAAAATGAAAAGATCCAACTAGTATTCTTTTTTTTAAGTCTCATGATATTTCAGCCAATCTCATGACTTCTTCGGGGGGGGGGGAGGTTGACTCATGATTTTTGAACAACAGGGGGTGAACAATACAGCTTGATTAAGATAAGGAATTACTCAAACCTTCATTCAAACTCAAATTGGAGCCTTTTTATGGATTTAAAAAGTTTGGATAATTTTTATTAATTTCAGATTTTCATATTACTCTTTGCATTATGGTTCTCTCCAACAAAATACAATGATACTGCCTGATTTCCAGTCCAGCTTCACACAGTGAATAGGCTTATTCTTTGGATACACGTTCTAAACATTTGGATGCTTCTTAGTACAGATAGAAGTTCAGTTCAAACAGTTTTGTACCATCTAAATGTTCTCTTTGAAGTTATTAAAACTGAAACTTGTATTTTAGTTTTTGCAACTGGACACTTGTTCTATAATGGATCAAAACAAAAATTTTGGCATGTTTTGCAATCTGGATCTAAATTTTGTGGCTTGAGACAATGTCTGATTTTAAATATTGTTGTGAAAGTGTCACAAGGAGGTTATTGTTACACATAGTCTTCCAAGGTGGTGTGAGTTTTTTTGTTTGTTGTTTTTTGTTTGCTTTTCTGCGTGAGCAAGTTTTTTAGCCTTTGGTTAAACAGTGTTCCCCACCAAAGGAACTGGGTGAGTATCAGGCACTTTTGCTCTCTGCCTTGGTCTCTGATCAGAATCAAGTACTGAGCAAAGTTGCTCTTTGGGAAGTAGGCATTGGTACTGGACTGAATTTGTGAAAGAAGGGAATGCCCTGCATGTTGCTTGTGATCACATCTCTTTCAGGACTGGCACATATGTAAATAAAGCAAATTACACCTAGACTATACCAAGATTCCTCATCCCCAATATCTTCTACTATTGGGCAGAGAGGTACATGGGTGCTAGAAGATGGGACAACAATATGTTAATTAGAAAATTAGGTACAGTAAAGTTTTGGGGTTTTTTGGGGGGGTGACTATTGTTTGTTTTGGTTTTTGTGCTTTGTTGTAAAGGAAAAATTACCTCCAGGATAAATCCAAGGCAAGATCTGTGGATTTGAATCCCAGTTCAGAAGGGGGTCTGTGGACCCACAGGTTTGGATCAGAGTAGACGCAAAAGATAATTGAGGTCCATCACTGTCTGTGGAGCAGGAGAAAATGACCACTTGATTCCTAGCCCCACCCTTACCTTAAAGCTAGTTCTTCTAGCTGGTTCTAGAAACACCTGCTTTTAGCCAGCTAATGGCAGCTGCTATTTGCAACTGAGTGCTGAATAGTCTGCAGCTTATACTTGCACTCAGAAGAGAGAATTCCGCCTTCTCTCCCCAGAACCCTGCCTCCCCACTTCACTTAAGTTGTCTACCTCAAGGATCGATGCTGCCTCCTTCACTATTCAACATCTACATTTAGTGACTTACCTGATACAATTTCATGTAAGTTCATTTGTGCTGACAACATTGTTCTTGCTGTCCAAACTGTTGCTGTACAACTCACCATCATTAGTTGACACCCTCTACACTGACCTCAGGATAATGGTGGAATACTTTAAGTATTGGAAGCTTCTCCTTAATGCCTCCAAAACCTTGGTAATAGCTCTCCCATAAACAAAGCCACTAAAGAACCATCCAGATGTATTTTGGTGTAACCTTGGCCAGAAGCTTGACTTTTAAAGCTCATCTGGAAAAGAATATGCAAAAAGGAGCTAATATGCACATGCTTCAAAGACTAACTCTAGCGTTGTTATACTCGACTGCTCAATATCATGAATCAGTCTGAGCAGGCATCATGCATACTAAATCTTGGGATGTGCAGTTTAATGCCACAATGAGAATCAGAACTGGAACATTACAATCAACACTCATTCAGTGGTTGCCCACTCTAACATATACCCTCCCCGCAAAATCCAGAGAAACGCAAAGCTCATTAGTACAATTGAGCCATGCCCAATTTACCTCCAGAATTTCAAAGATTTTTTTGAGATCAGGTAAAAGCTCTTAGTGTCCTCATTCAATCCTGAAGCACACTGGAAAGATTTCTAGTTGCAGTTACTTCATCCAAGTCTGAAACTGGCCTGTTCCTTCTGACAGGATGGCCTCAAATATAGGGGTGAGATGAGCCAGTAAGACCCTCTCCATTAAATTAGAAGTTGTGGAGCGAGTGATATTAGGTGATAACTGGCAACATCATTTAGTCGTCGTCCATACTTGAGGGGGGCCATAACTATAATCTCACACCAACTTTTGGGGATCTTCCCTGTAAAATATACAGCAGTGAATAGGTCTGACAAACATGCTTGTCCCTTTGGCCGCAAATTCTGAAGGAATTCAGGATAAATGCCATTTTGCCAGCAGATTTTCCATTTCTTCTACAGTAAATGGGGGATGATAGTGGTGAAATTATAAGATTTGTTGGACATTTAAAAGGAGCTCTTTCTGAACCTTCTGACTAGTCATCTCGTCAGTTTTGATCTTTGAATTACAGAGACGGTCTGAGGTGGTTTAGCATTTTAGCTGATGATTCTTACTGGGTCAGTGACTCCAAGCCTATGGTGGAGTGCTCAGGTTATATGAGTGGAATAAGTCAAGACCCTCCACTGTCTCATTCCATCTCTTTAAGAAGGCAGATTTAAATGACTCTCTTGGTGCTTTTGCTCTGTCTGGATCACCAGTCTTATGCTCTTTGAAGAATGCACGATTATACTCCATGGGTTTGATTCTTCCATTGAAACTGGAGAGGTTTAGAGAACAATGTGCGTACAGTGAGGGGGAGGAGAAGCACATTTTATGTTCTTTTCAGCAGTAGTGAGGCTGTGATTTGACAGCGTTTTATTGTATGATTCTGTACCTGACCTACCTACTCACTATAAATGATAATTTTCAAAACCAAACTCCACTCTGTATGTCACTTGTGAAAAACACAGCTTCCCCTGTCCTGCTTGCTTTGTTTGCACTTATGGCCAACGTTGGCCATATCTTGCAAGGTGGCTGACAGTTAAACCTCTTGCCTCTGTAATGTGTTGCTACTGACAGCTCCAGTAGTTTATCTTTGCAGCATCGGGTTTATTTCCATTTACTAGTGTGGCTAATGCCACCCATGCAAATTAGGTGTGTGTGTTTGTGTGTGTGTGTGTGTATATATAAAAATTTCCCCTGCAGGAGATGTCAGATTATTGATGGACAAGTTCTTCTCACACCCATTCCCTCACAGGCCACATTAAGTCTGGTGACCACATGAAGATTTTCTTCTCTTGCACATTGTAGTCTAACACACTTAAGATACACATGGAGTAAAGATGACTGAGCCATTTGGCATGTCTGCATCATGCTTTCTTTCTGACCCAAGACATAACTAGAGGGCAGATGGAAGAAAATGTCCCTGCCACTTCCTTGCAGATATATGGTAAGTTTATTGTGGGCTGTGAAGAGGAAATGAGGAATAATGTCTGACTTTGTTATTTAGGTCTAAATGTGACTAGAGGGCACAGAGCTGCAAATGCCAGCCCTGTCGGTATCGGAAAGACAAGCATGTAACGCTGACATCACAAAATCCCCAAGGAATTTTCTTTAAGTGGGGAGAAATTTGTAGGCCCACACTGCTATAAAACACTGTTTCTTTTTGTTTAGCCACAGACCTAGTCCATTTGGAAAGATTTTAATTCCAGGAGGAAAGCCCTGCAGGGCCCCCTTGCAGTAGCTTGATCTGCAAAGCTCCCGCTGTTCCGGAATGAGTTTAATTCCTGCTGCTACCTTTTTTCACTCAATGATCACAATCCATTTTATTACTGGTAAAATTCCAGTGTAAAGCGTGCCACTGTGGCTGTTTTTCAGCACAGTTGCCTTCTGAGAGAAAGGAGGGATTGGAGAAGGAGGGGGAGGGAGGAGAAAACAGTCCAGATGCAATTATGAGTGACCTTGCAATGCTGAACTGGCATACTCTGCAGAGTCAATAGCCAGACAAGTTTCTGTGGCAGATCCAATAAAGGGAAAGAGAGCTAGTGTGCGGTGGGGGTGAAGGAGGAAGGCAAGTAGATTAAAACAAACTGGTGGCACTACTACTACTGTGTCCATGCTCTCACACAAGTTTTGAAGCAGAAATTTGATTCACACATGACAGCTGTTGCTGCTTTAGCCAATTAAGGGACAAAACATGTAGTAATTTTATGCTCTGTCTGGTATAAAACCAGGTACTTGAACACAAGGCAGCTAGTCAAAAATATTCAGAAGCTAACATCCTGGGGAATCAGGAATTTGTGTTTTTTTTAATAACATGGTATTGTTGATAAACAAAAGTTCTGTCTCTTGGAGGGGAAAACTGTTCTAAGTATTCAACCTGATAAAAGGGATCTTCAAAAGCAGTTTCTTGCTTCAAATCAGTGCTATGCTTCATCAGGAAAAATGGATAAAATATAGCACAGGGCATCACTTTTTCAATAAAGATAAAGTGCTTATGGATCATGTTTAATGCAAATTCTGTATCTCAGTACACCGGATGCTTAATCAGATCATAACAAAATCCACAACAGTTTCTGATCCAGCAGATGCAGCTTTCTCTCTCTGGTAACAAAAGTCAATGAATCTTATTGTTTTGCTGGACCTCTTCCAAGAGGTAAAAGGAACTGGGAATCTAATACCCTCTACCCTCCTCTGTTGTGTCCCTGGCTACTGTTAGCTCCTTAAATCAAGACACTGATATCCAATAGCTAGGTACATCCTATAAGATTTATTGATCATGTCTGCACTGTAGGAGTATTCACACTACTCACTAAAATCCCTAATTCACTCCCAGCATGAACTGGGCTTAGTGGAAAACCTGGTCTGGATTCTCTGAGGGCTTGTATCTTCTTTGGTTATTACAAATTACTGGACAGGAACCTAAGGGAGTGTGGTGGAGGGTAGGTGGGGTGGACTGAGGATATTTAAATCAGGAAATTACCCTCTGCTCTGAAGTACATCATCAAACTTGATTTGCAGGAAACTTCCACACTAGAACTTCAGCTGTCAGTCTCACCAGTTCAACCCTCTGAGCATTGTAAAAAAAAAGGATCCACTGTGCCAAATCGGACCAAAAGTCCATCTAGTCAGTATTCTGTTTCTGACACTGGCAAGTACCAGAAGCTTCTGGGAAAAGTGCAAAAATGCCAAAATAACCAAATATGCAATAATCTTTGCACAGGGGAAATTTCTTTCTAACCCCAGACAATTAATGGTTGGCTTGTGCCATGGAACTTGAGGACATAAACATCCCTTTAAAAATGTTTTATCCCATATAACTATGGATGTTCTTATTACTCATATAAATGTCTAATACTTTTTTGAATCCTGCTGAGCTCCTGGCCTTGTCTTTAAAAGGGTTGCTTTGGTGTGACTGAAAGCAGAATTTGGCCCTTGATCTAAGAATATCTCCACAAAAGCATACTGAGAGCCATGCTGTCCTGTACTAATGCATCACAATCATAAAGAGATGGGGACAAGGTTTTGTAACCAGTGAGCCATCCAAATAGGTGATAAAGAAAGACAGGAGCAAAGGAGTCACTTTTTAAAAGAAAGATACAGATAGATCTTGAAATGGAATGCAAATCTGTTATATTGTTCCACCACTAGATGGTGCTGTGTGTAACATACACCTCTACCTCGATATAACGCTGTCCTCGGGAGCCAAAAAATCTTATCACGTTATAGGTGAAACCGCGTTATATCGAACTTGCTTTGATCCACCGGAGTGTGCAGCCCCACCTCCTCCTGCACTGCTTTACCGCGTTATATCCAAATTCGTGTTATATCGGGTCGCGTTATATCGTGGTAGAGGTGTACCTTATTTAAGCTAACCTCTGCCATATCTGGCAGAACATTAAAGGATCTTATCGTGAACACATCTAGTGTATATCTCTCTGAGAAGGAAGCTCTGTGGCCAGCCCATATCTGGTACAGAAGCCTGATCTGCTTGTAACAGTCCTGCAGCCTATCATTACAACGGTGTACATGACATGATGTCAGAATTAAACTACTGCCAGATCAGAACAGAAACAAAAAGAGAAAAGTTTAGAGACCAAGGGGGAGAAGCAACAAAGGTTGCAGGATCTCATCAACATGCCACTCTTTAATGTCCCCAGAGAACGTCAGCTTTTGTGACAAGCCTTCACAATGGACAGACAGGAAGCAGTATTTTTGCAAAATTTCAGATTGCTACAAAACTCCATAAGAAAACTGAAGATAAGAACAGCCATACTAAGTCAGACCAGTGGCTCATCTAGCACAGTATCCTGTTTTCCAACAGTGGCCAATGCCAGGTGATTCAGAAGAAATTAAAAGAACAGATAATCAAGTGATCCATCCATAGTCGTCCCCTCCCATCTTCTTGTAGTCAGAGGCTACGGACATCAAGAGCAGGAAGTTGCATCCCTGACCGTCTTGGCTAGTAGCCGTTGTTTGACCTATCCTCCATGACCGATCTAATTTTTTTTAACCCTGTTATACTTTTCCCCTTCACAACATACCCCGGCAATGAGTTCCACAGGTTGACTGTGTTGTGTGACTTACTTCCTTTTGTTTGCTCTTAAACCTGCTGCCTATTAATTTACCGTGGTATGTGAAGGAAAAAAATAACACTTCCCTATTCACTTTCTCACCCCATTCATGATTTTAATGACCCATATCATATTCTCCTTAGTTGTCTCTTTTCCAAGCTGAAAAGTCCGTCTTTTTAATTTCTCCTCATATAGAAGCTGTTCCACACCTGTAATAATTTGTGTTGTCCTTCTCTGTACCTTTTCCAATTCTAATATATATTTTTAAGATGGGACAACCAGAACCATATGCAGTATTCAACGTGTGGGCGTATCAGGAATTTACATAGTGTCATTCTGATATTTTCTGTCTTACTGTCTATCCCTTTACTAATGGCTCCTAACATTGTTAGCTTTTTTGACTGCTGCTGCATGTTGAACAGATGTTTTCAGAGAACTATCCACAATGACTACAAGATTTCTTTCTTGAGTGGTAACAGCTAATAGGTAACAGCCCATCATTTTGTATGTGCAGTTGGGATATGTTTTCCAATGTGCATTACTTCATTTATCAACAGTGAATTTCATCTGCCATTTTGTTGCCCAGTCTTCCAGTAGTAGACCCAATAGACAGGTATCTTCTTTAATGTATGCTCTGGGGAGGGAGGAGGAGCATATCTTTCAATCCTTTGACTTTACTGAAGACAGTAGCAAAGATGACTATGAAATGTCTGGATATGTTTGCATAATATATACCTGAGAGAAATATGGTTTATGAAAGATCATGTTTTCACCAGAATCATCGAATATTAGATTTGGAAGAGACCTCAGGAACTCATCTAGTCCAACCCCCTGCTCAAAGCAGGACCAACACCAACTAAATCATCCCAGCCAGGGCTTTGTCAAGCCGGACCTTAAAAACCTCTAAGGATCAAGATTCCACCATTCCAGTGCTTCACCACCCTCCTAATATCCAACCTAGACCGCCCCCACTTCAACTTGAGACCATTGCTCCTTGTTCTGTCATCTGCCACCACTGAGAACAGCCGAGCTCCATTCTCTTTGGAACCCCCTTCAGGTAGTTGAAGGCTGCTATCAAATCCCCCCTCCCTCTTCTCTTCTGCAGACTAAACAAGCCCAGTTCCCTCAGCCTCTCCTTGTAAGTCATGTGCCCCAGCGCCCTGATCATTTCCGTTGCCCTCCGCTGGACTCTCTTCCAATTTGTCCACATCCTTTCTGTAGTGGGGGGCCCAAAACTGTATGCAGTACTCCAGATGTGGCCTCACCAATGCCGAATCTGTTCAATCTGCTAGCAATGCTCCTACTAATGCAGCCCAATATGCCGTTAGCCTTCTTGGCAACAAGGGCACACTGCTGACTCATATCCAGCATCTCATCCATTGTAATCCCCAGGTCCTTTTCTGCAGAACTGCTGCTTAGCCAGTCAGTCCCCAGCCTGTAGCGGGGCATGGAATTCTTTCATCCCGACTGCAGGACTCTGCACTTGTCCTTGTTGAACCTGATCAGATTTCTTTTGTCCCAATCCTCCAATTTGTCTCGGTCACTCTGGACCCTATCCCTACCCTCCAGTGTATCTACTTCTTCCCCCAGATTAGTGTCATCTGCAAACTTGCTGAGGTGCAATCCATCCCATCATCCAGATCATTAATAAAGATGTTGAACAAAACGGGCCCCAGAACCGACCTCTGGGGTATGCTGCTTGATACCGGCTGCCAAATAGACATCGAGCCATTGATCACTAACCGTTGAGCCTGACAATCTAGCTAGCTTTCTATCCACCTTTATAATCCATTCATCCACTCCATACTTTTTTAACTTGCTGGCAAGAATACTGTGGGAGACCATATGAAAAGCTTTGCTAAAGTCAAGATATATCACATCCACTGCTTTCTCCATATCTACAGAGCCAGTTATCTCATCATAGAAGGCAATCAGGTTGGTCAGAGAATTCAAGGATAGGGGAAAATGTTGAATCTTTAATTGGCTGAAGACTGATTATTTTTTTTGGAACTGCTAAGCATGAAAATATTTGGAGACGGGCTGGTTGTTGGGTTAATAGATTAAAACTCTTTCACAGCAGCTACAATTAAAAACAGAGTTAACCCTATTCAAATAGCTATTCAACAAAGCTATTCAAATACCAAATCTGTCTGAGCTGGTAAAACAGGAAAACAAAGAGCAACTTGTCAAATTTTAAAAACAAGAAACTAGCTTAGAAACTGTTAACAGATGCAGTATGAGTGCTGGAAGTCATTACCATAAGACCCCTGAAACAAAAAGAGAGAACTCCCAGGTTAGAGGGACAAATTGCAGGAAAACACCAAAGCTTTATAGCCTAAATGCATAAGATGTTTAAAAACTCATAGCTCACCAGAAGTGTGTTTTGCCAAAGTCGCAAGATGTAACAGGCGCACAAAATATGGACAATTTTGCAGCTGTTTGTCTCAGTGTTATTGAGAAACTGAGGTGCACTTTTGCTTACTTTGGTATTCCAGAACAACTAGTGATGGACAGTGTGCCATAATTCACTGCAGTGGAATTCAAGTTATTACAAATGAAATATGATTGGGATCATATTAATAGCAGCCCACAGTACCCACAAGCAAATGGAGAGGCTGAGACAACTGTACAGACATCCAAGAAAATTCTATAGCGGGCAAATATTTTCCTTGCTTTTTCTGAGTTACAGATCAATGCCAATAGCAGCTATTGGATATAGCCCAGCACAACTCCTGATGGGCAGACCGCTCCAATTCTGTTCCATACTTGAAACAGTACTTCTACCTCCAAAGTGGCCAGACATGAAGACAATAGCCAAATTGGATAAAAAAGCAAGAAGAACTTATGAAAACTTTTACAACAGACAACATTCAGAGAACAGCTGAATCTAGAAACTGGTGCCTGTGTTTGTGTCAAATTGGATAGAGGAAAAATAATGAACTTCAGCTGTTGTACAGAAAAATAATTCAGTGTGCAGATCCTATGTGATCGAGACTGGCAGTGGAGAGTTCAGCAGAAACAGTTAACTTCTACAGTTTGTTCCTCAGAAGAACAATCAACAGGGCAAACTATACAGATGGCAGATGCAGAGCAAGATGATGATGATGATGATTGATGATTGATTAAAGATACTGAACCTACTACAGCCAATTGTTGCAGGAAATGGACAGCCAGATGACCAACTTGCTATGTGTTTGGGTCAGGTAATTAGAAAACCAGTATGGTTCAGAGACATTTAACAGGCTGATCCATGCTCTACTCGAGAGAGAGCTTGATAGTGTAAATTTTGTAAATGGTAGGAACATAACTTTAAAGGGAGAGATGTAATGAAATGCTAAACTGTATTATAATGTTCAGCCACTAGATAGCAATGTGTATAGCATGCCTTATTTAAGCTAACCTCAGCCATATGAGGCAGAAAATTTAAAGGATCTTATTGTGAAGAAGCTCTCTGACCCTCCCATATCTGTATAGCAGCCTCATCTGCGAGTAGGAGCCCTGCAACCTACCATGTACATGGTGTACATGACCGATCTATCCAGGCATTTATATCACACTCATTACTGTGGCATCTATAGACTGTCCCTGCTGTTGGTGTATGTGCACAGTAGATTTAATGGAACCAGTACACATGGATTGAAAAAGTACAGATGTACCATTAACTAGAACATGAAAATAATGAAGCAAGCAATATTTACACTAAAATGACGATATACTGGTAATCAAAAACTGGGATGCTTTTGTGGAAACACTTTTAGGATCGTGAAATACTCAAGTGCTCTGTATTTCTGGCTCTTTTCTCTGATCTGCCACATTTGGGTTGGGATACCTCTGTCTGTAGCAGATCTTCCTTTTGCATCCTTGAGAGAGAAAGAGGGTCAGAAGGATTACCTGAAACAAACCACCCCAATCACTCCCTTCCTCATGCTCTCCCAGGACCAGAAATGAGATTCAAGGGTGGAGGTAACTCACTAGTCTGAGTCACTGACTCTTTGCACTCATATTTTGTCTAATGAAATGTCAATGCAATGTTGTCACTTGACAACCTTTGGCCTTGACCATAGGGTTGGTGTGAAAAACATGCTCACTACAGTGAAATGGGTATGGGGGGGGAAACATTTTATATCAGTATAATGCATCCGAAGAAGTGGGTATTCACCCACGAAAGCTCATGCTGCAAAACGTCTGTTAGTCTATAAGGTGCCACAGGATTCTTTGCTGCTTTTACAGATCCAGACTAACACGGCCACTCCTCTGATACTATATCAGTATAGTAGTGCGGCTTGAACAAACCTCTTGAAATAAGGGCCCTTTGCTTCAGACTTCTTGAGATCAGGTATATGCAGGTGTGAGCCAGATGAAGTGAGAGAGAAATTCTTCAGTCTCAGACAATTCAGGGCTGATTGGCCAGGAATGAGCCTCTCTGCCTGAAGGGAGCTTTGTCAGTAGAATTGTGTACAAATGGGCCTGCTAGCTGGAGCAGCCACTAAGGATGAGCAATTAATCCCAAGGAGCAGGCAACATATGAGTAAGAGACTGTTTGGGAGCCAAGCTTGATGGAAAGGGAAGAGATGCTCCATGGGAAGAATGGTGGGTGACCAGTATTGAGTTTTTTGCTTTTTGTTTATAACATTTCGAGGCTACACTCTTCTAACGCCCTGCTCCCTACTGCCGAAGGGGAGGACTCTAGGACAATTAACTGGTGGGTGGGAGCCCACCTTAGTGGAGACAGAGACTTCTTCCCCTGTGAAGACCTGTAGGCACCTGGAAGATCCACGATGGGTCTCTGCTCCAAGCATGCCACTCCAAGCATATTGTGCCATTTTCAGCAGCATGGTGATAGAAGCATGTTACTTATCTCCAAACTATTTGCCCCCGGTCCTGCAGTGAGCTCCATGCAGACAGACCTCTGACTCTGTTTGGAACCCCACTGAAGTGAATGGGATTGTGTGAGAGCACAGAGGCCTATCCATGTTGATCTCATTGCAGAATAGAAGCCCTAATTTGCATAGTTAGCACAGGAATGATCATGAAATCACAGCTGCATCTCATAATATCTTCATTTTTCTCAGTGTAGCAAGCTTTATTTATTAGGGGTTCTCTGGAGATTTCACTGTAAGTCTAATGGAATCTTGTATATTACAATTACTTTATGCCACAGCGCTTTATAAGAATTTTACAGCATTTTTAATGATGTGCAGAATTAAACATTTTCAAAAACACTTCTGTTTTAACCAGCATGTGATTAAATTGAAGAATATGTGCCTTTACTAGACCTGATATTTACACCCAACAATTTACCATGCAGCTTTAAAACTTACTATGTATTATGCAGGCACAACATTAAACAGAAATCAACTTTTAATAAGCAATACAAATGCTATACTCTCACCAGAGACAAGCCAAGAAATCAGTTGTTCCAGTCAATTTTCAAAATGAAATTTATATTATATCAGTGAAAAATATTTATATTATATCAGTGAAATTTATATTATATCAGTGAAAAATCTTTGAAGAATAACGCATTGTGTTTCTGTTACAGAAGAGAATAGATAAGCACCAAGTGTAACCTGGGTATTTAATAGCTGTTTTCCTCTCTCTGTACCTTTTGTTGGGATTGTCTATCAGAGGTCTTTTCTCAATTTTCACACTCCTCAAGTTCTCAAAAATAAAAAGACTGCTGGGTGCTATTTTCCTGTAAATTGTGATTAATGGAGCAGTTCCTCTAACTGTCATAAGGAGGTTATTCTGCAGTGTACCTCTGGAGTACATAGTGCATGATGAAACGTAGATCTAAACAAGGTAGCATTATCCAGGGCTCTGTGAATATTAAAACACTGTAACTGCTGTCACAGACAAATTTGGTGATTAAAATATACATACAAAGAAACCGTTTAAAAACAAAACAAAACTGCTTGTTATCTTTCCCATCAGATAGTGCCATGTTCTACAACAATGTGCCCTGTTTTGTCATGTCATTTGCACTTAGTGTAAGGTACCACATTGCAGCTACATCTGACAGGCCACAAATTTTGTTCAGCATTTTCTCTGCAGTGGATTAAATGCCGCACTGTCTCTGCTACCTGAAAACTGGTTTGTTCATGCTATTTGGATGTTCCTGTGTTCCATTTGGCAGCTGGATGAATCCTTAATCTTGGCCCCTTTGCCTTCAAAATCAAAAGCAGGGATTATGTTTATATAAAAATATTTTTGAATGTCCAAAACTTCAGTAAGTGTAGTAAATCAAACTAGGGTTAATGATATCCTCTTAAGCAATGTGCCATGTCTTCCTGTCTGTGTGTAAAGAACACATGCTATAGTTAATTGAAGAGTCATACTGCCAAGGGGTCAGTCAGGAAATTTCACTCTGCTGCAGATAGTTGCTTAAAAATTTGCAGATAGTTGCTTATTCTCAGGATATAATATAGGGATTCAGCAGCAAAAACTCCATTAAAAGGCAATGAAAATCATGCAGCCGCAACCCTGTTCAATTCTTTGAATATTTACTGTACCTCCATAATGTCCCTATTTACTTTAAGCTTATAAATACACAATATACTTTTTATTTTAATGTTATATTTAAGCAATAAGACAAGATAATATGCAGTGGATTTCTAGGCAATTATAGAAACCCCCCGGAGGCATAATTCCCTGGTATTCTAAGGACCAAAAGCATATTAAGGCTACTACCAACTGGAATTTCAAAATGAAAATAGAGATAAAAAGTAAGTGAAGTCCATTTCCTGAATATGCTTAATGTAGGTACGAACTTAATGATAGCAAGTTTCCTAATGCCACTTGCTTAAATTTTTTTAAATCTTTTATAATGGCATGTCTCAAAGGATTCCAAAGCACTTCTCATACATGCAACCATCTTTATGGTACAGGATGGCAGCCAACTGAGCAATCCTAAAGATACCGAGGCAAACCCCTACTCTTTGGAAGTTTTAGCATCTACTTAAAACAGGAAGGACCTCAGGTGTTTTTATTTTTGTTTTGTTTTAAGTTCTCATGTGAGAGAACCTTTGGAATTCAATTTACCATACCTACCTCACAAAGGTGAAGAGCTGAGGTGACCCTTCTAGGATTTTACCTGTAGTTTCCCCAAATCTAGATAAGTTAAAAGTGGGCAATTCTCATTAAGGCTATTCAGGTAAATAAGAGGGTGTAATCTCCCACCCACCCTGTGAGGCCTGCTCAAATTGCATGTCCAGGTGCAGAGGGGAGAGCAGGGTCTACAGGGCTGTAGCTGTCCTCTGCAAGGAAAGGGAGAATTTGGGTTGAGGAGGGGCAGGGCATGGGTGGAGCTTTGGCTTCCGCACCCAAGTCACAGGACAGCAGAGCTGAATGAGCACATGGATGTACCCTGTAAAGGTCACTTTATCCCCCATGCTAGAGCAATTCTTGCCAAGGGCTCCTCCTGGGGAGGCATAGCTATATTATTATGTATTATTTATTATTATTTTATTTATTGATGTACTGCCTTGTGGTAGCACTAAGAGCCAGGTGCCAACTGTGGAAAGCACTGTTTAAACTGATAACAAAGATATAGTCCCTGCCCAAATGATATTACCATCTGAGTTTAAGACAAAAGATGGATACAACACATAGATAAAAGGAGCCCATGGTATGAAGGGATCACAAGCTTTGTACCAATCCTTGCTAAGAGCTAGGCGGAAAGAATCAGTTTAGCCCTATGCAAGATAGAATTAATATTTGTAAAATCACATGCTGGAGTGCTCTAAAGGGGAACTCATGAGAGCACTTATTAAAATTGTACCACTGAACTGAAGGGGGCTGGGGAGAATTGCTGCCTTCTCATGCCATTCAACCCCTCTCTGGATAATATCTTAGCTATCCCAGCCAGAGATAATATATCTCTAAGGCTCAGAAACTAAACCTCTGAGAACCAAAACATTATTTTTTCCCCTGCAATGTACCAGATTGCACCCACTGTCAGGTTATTTTACGAATATTTTTGCATTGGCGGATATTCCCTTTTCCCAGTACAATGTTTTACATAGACCCCATTTAAAAATGCACATGGTCAAGACCTTGTGATAGCATCAATGTGCTTCATTTATTTTTCAAGAATAAAGTAGAAATATTTCCAGCAAGTTCATTTAATAGAAGTTTATTTGCAAGTAGGGTGACCAGATGTCCCGATTTCATAGGAACAGTCCCGATACTGGGGGCTTTCTCTTATATAGGCATCTATTACCCCCCAACTCCTGTCCCAATTTTTCACACATGCTATCTGGTTGCTCTATTTGCAAGTGGTCTTTCTGCTTCCTTTGGTTATGAGAAACCATTTTTGTTTAAATGGGAGAACAAGTGAATAGTTTTCTCATTCCCTCATCTCATGTCTCCACAAGGATATGTGCCCCTGGTTATCATGGGCATTTATCACAAGTAAAAGAAAGGGGAAACATTTTGGGAACGCCTTTTGTTTAAATATTGGCAGTGAATGTCTAGTTGAATAATAACATAACATACTAGTGGAAATAGATCTACCATTAGAGCAGAATTAAGCTACTAATTTTTGTTTCATGAAAACTTGCAGGAAACACTGAGATATTCATGAGTGTTTGCAAGGATTTGTTCACTTGAGCCGGAATAAATGGTGTTAACTTTACTATTAATGATCAATTTTTATTTTGTGAAATATGCAAAAATTTTCAATGGGCACAATTTGTACATTTGCCTAAATTTTTGACCTTGAGCAAAATTCAAGAGAAATATCACCATTTTCACAGCATAAGACTTCTATGTATGCATATATAGCGCACCATTCTGAAAATATAGTTTGTCAGTTAATTTTCTACGATGCCTATATAACCCACTTGTGAGTGTGTTACAAATACTCCTCTGTGCCTAATCTGCAGACTATATGTACTTGTTCTAGCTCCAGTTAAGGAACTTTAGCTTTAGCTGTAACTTTAGCTTTAGTCTAGCTCTGGAGGTCCTGTGTTCAATTGCCCCATGTTTAGGCCAAGATGGTGACGGTCACATATGGGTAACCCACTGGTCAGTTTGTATTATGCATAACTGACCCACAAAAGCTGTGGGTCTGTTACACACACAAACTAGACCATTGCTCTTTATTTAAAGCTTTAGCAACTCATGTTTTTAGCTCTAGAAGTTCCCAGTTCAAACCCCAGTGTTATCAAAAATGGTAGTCATAATGCGTGCAATACTCTGAAATGTGTGTAACCTTACTATTTTAAAACCAAACCTTTTCCGGTTTCCCTATCCACCCCCCACAAATTTAGCAAAACACATAATGCACACTGGGAATTGATTAAATGCCAAGTCTGAAGCTTTCACATGTAGTTGATCTGTATTATCCCAGACAGTGTACACATGTGTGTTTTGGGGTGTTTTTTAGACCAGAAAAATGATATATATTTTTTTTCACCATCTCAAACTCAAAAAAAGATGGAGGAATTTGCCTTATTTTTTCTTTAAATAAATAAGTCAGACAGAGACCGTGTGGTAAATTTCAACCCCAAATGTGATTTTTATTTTTTTTAAGCTTTGAGTGAAAGCAGATTAATGTAATAGAATTCATTTTGAAACTTTACCTACAGCAAATGACCTCTATAATGTATATTTAAAAATGGTGTAAAGGGTTCAAGATTAAAACCATGCATTAGGAATTTTTTGTACTACTCTGAAATTTCCAGATAACAATGCAATCACTGAACATGAATATGTACTAGAAGAGAATTGTTTTATCCAATTAAAAATACCTTTTGAGTATTGAGGATGTTTTTTTACAGTATGTGGAGGGGATACAAGTTGAACAGTGTTAAATGCTGCTTAGCACTCAATTCACAGCAATGATGAGGATTCAGGCATGAAGTGCAGTTGGCAAGGCATTGTAGTCCTCAAAATAAACTATGAGCCAAATGCAAGCTTTATTTCCATTGATTTCAATGGGAGTTAAGCTCATGGATCCTATGCAGTATATAGTCCTTACTACATACAGTATTAGGCCCTGATCCTGCAATGGCATCTACTAGAGTGGGCCCTTACAGTACTGTGAAGTCCTATTGATTTCAGTGGGACTACATGTGGGTGTGTGTAAGGACCATGCTAGAGGATCCTGTTGCAGGAGTGGGACCTAAACACACATTCACTGACTTGTAATAAAAAGCTGTCTGCAGTTATCTGACAGTTCATGGGAAAACAAATTAAACTTTTAAAAACCTATGTACGTTATGTTCTTGTGCTTGTGCACAACCCAGCGAAGGCCATATAAAGCTGTCCCTCCATTCTTCAGGTTCTATTGTAACTTTGCATGTTCCTCCTTCCTCCGTTTCAGCCAGTATGAAACAGATACTTGGGCCACTTCCCTGGCCCACCCTGCCTCCTCTGAGGAGTCCACCACCACTTGCATTACTCTAATTCCTCCCTGCTTCTTGTTATCCAGGACTGGAATTGTGGCTGAGCTTTGTATAAGGTGGGGAGAAGCCCCCTGAACCTCTACTCTCCTTAGAGAAGTTAGATTTAGCCCTATTTGTAACTTCAGCCTTTATCCTGTCTTCTTTGTTTCATTAGTTGAATAAACGGAGGGGGAAATGTTGGCCTTAGCTTTGAATGGCCAATATTTGTGAAGCTGGTATAAAGTGGTTCCATAGTAAGTTATCATAGTCAGAGTTAACCTCGTTCTTTTGTATTCTAAACATTTCACCAACTGCTGGCCTTTTGAATTCATTTTTCTATCACCAGTGCCTTTGCAACTGGTGAAAAATGGTGTTTCTTGATCCTTTGTATTAACGGTTGGTGGTGGTGTTGCACTGTGTGCATTCACTTTTCTTTATTAAAAATGTGCACTGGTAATGTAACCTGTTTTGAAGTCTGTCATTCCCATATCTTCAGATGTTCATATGCTTATGCTTAAAAAATATGTTGATTGGAATTGTGGTAATCTGTTATTTGAAACATGTATTTTAGAGTTCACTATCTTGTACAAAATCCATGTCTGAATATAGCCTTTTAAATGGGGGAAGTTCACCCCTACGTGAAACAACTATGCAAGACCCACTGTGCCCATTATGCCGTATGTTTACCCTCCACAGGGCAGGACTACATGTGGAGGCTGAGGAATAGAAGGAAATCTATGTATCCCCTATACTCAGAGTGCATAGACTCCACATTAACCCTGAACAAACTGGTTTGGGAATTGTTCTTGGGGCTGGTCAGGGGTGGGGGTTGGGACTACTGGACCTGCAAATGCAAGATTCAGTACCCTAATCCCATGTTCGTTAGCCCTTTAAAGAGAATCAAGCTTAGCCTTGCCTGTGATCTAGCAGCTATCCCTCAGCTGCTCCTGCTCATATTAGTGACCTCAGCTGTGAAAGGGTCAGGAAAGGTGACATAAGGATGGAGGAGACCTCAGGAAAAAAACAGAGGAAGGAGGGAGGTCATCTCTCTCTCTCTCCCTGGCTTGGGGAAGGCAGGCTGAAGAAGGCCATTGAGATGTAATTAATCCCTGTGGTGGGCCCTGGAAAGGGGGCAAGTCACAGAAAGGCAATATTGAGGGGTCAGTTTCCAGTAAGAGAAAGCAGGAGCCAGAGGTCTGAGAATCAGAGGAGAAGCTGTGTAAAGCACAGGCTGCAGGGAAGCAGCACAGGGATCTCGGAGATAGGATGTGGCCCATACAAACAGTAGCACATTTGAAGGAGCAGACCTAGCTGCTTAATGCAGTATCCCTGGGCAAGAACCCAGAGTAAAGAGTGCTTCTGGTTTCCCTATCTGCCCTGAGGAAGGGGCATACAAACTCAACATAAGGACTGTTGTGTCTAGCATTGGTCTGAAGATGGAGGGATAAGGATGGGCCGAGAATCTCTTGTGCTGGAACATTTTTGAGCTCTTAGTTATTTTTTTGTCACCATGGAAGGGGTCCAGACTAGACGGGACTAAGCCAAAGCAGTGAGTATGACAGAATCGGCCCATTGCAGGAGCAAAGAGGTGACCAACAGGGGGGGCTAGAGGCAAATACCCCTGCAGTGCCCTGACCTAACACCAGGAGATGCTACTGTGGTGAGTGCAACCACTTACGATGGCTGCAGCCAGTACCCCAGCCCTACGGTGAGAAAGAAGAGTGGAGTTTGTTTTTCCCACACTCATTGATTTCATTCACATAATGGTCACCTATTCAGTTTTAATGCTGGTGAAGTCAATTTCATCCATTGCAACCAGTAGTAAGAAGCCTAAGGGCAGGTAATAACTTTCTTTCCAGAAATTCCCTCGGAGCAATAATGGAAAAATTACTCTACAGCCAGTTATTGTACCCCCTGTAACTAAGGGAATGTACCTATAGGTACTGTAAACCCCTTCCTAATATTGCTAACAGCATTCATTTGTAGCGTGTGATGGCATTCCTGTTTTTTTTATCTTTAAAGCTCATTTAGTATGTGTGTATCGATGGTACTATTATTAATCTGAGATACTGAAAGCTAGAATTTCTATATAATTATGCTCTTAGCTATGAAAGATCACATTTTAATAACCAGTTAGTGTATAATTTTATTGTAAGCTGTTTAGAGGGGAAAAAAAGTCTTGTAAGTGGAAAACAAGGCAATTTCATAATAAGCCAGGGAGTATTTCTGCATTTGTCTATTGTTAAAGAATGCCCAGGGTAATTGCTTTAAAATCTTGAGAAGCATTGAAGTTGGTTAAACTTCACAGATGATGATTTTTGCCTTGAAAGTACCATGCAAATCCTACTTAAAAGAAACAAACCAACAAATAAGACTTACTAGAGCAACTTAGCTCTAGAATGTGGGTTTCATGCTATGGTGCAGCACAAGTTGCCAGGAACAGAGGGTTACAAATTGCTGGTAAGAGAAGTTTCAACAAATGCCCTGTAGTTCACTGAGACCAAAGTTCAGCAAATAGATGAAAGGCAATATGATCTGCAGTTAAAGTAGGGGCCTTGTAATCCCTATAGTACAAATTTATCATAAAATAATCATCTAGCTGAAGGGTGGTGTGAGGCTTAATTCATGTTGGTGAAGCACTTTTAAAACCACAGATCAGGGCTTTTGTATAAATTAAAAATGCTGCTCATAAAGATCTGATACTTTTGAACCAGCGCTTTACTGGGAAATACATATTTGGACATCATATTAAGATCTATAAGAACTTTGAACAGGCTTCGAAAGGAAGGGATGGAAGTCCTATACCAGGTTATATTTAAAATTGGATTAGCCCGAGCACTAATAGATATGCAGATCGTCCATTCTGCTGCCATCATGCCATTGTTCCTATGTGACATGACTGGCTTTTTCCTTCTTTTAATTTCCATGATTGAAATACAGCTTTAGTCTCATAACTCTGCTCAAAGATGCTCCCAATCTGTTTGTTCCTCTATACCCATTAAGAACACTTTATTTTTTCCTTCTCATCGAAAAATAAGTGTTGTTTTGAAAAGTGCCTAAGGGAACTGGGAATCTAGCTTCCTTAGGTGCCTTTGAAAATTCCAGACTAAAATGGTAATTCATCTGTTGTACATGAAGAAAAAGTTGCATTCCTAATTGCTACAAAGTTCATTGTAACTCTGTCCCTCTCCCCTCGCGTTTGTTGCCAATTTTTTTACAACTATACCTAAAAGGATTATCCAGACAATGCTGTTAGTACCTACTGGTCATTGCTAAAATAACAGAAACAATAAGCTCTTAAGAACTTGTGTTAACGTGAAACAATGGTTACCCTTCAGGCATGATATGGTCTTGCAGCACTGCATGAACAGCAGTGGCATCACCAAACGTTCTTTTATGCCCTTATGCAAGATAATAGAATTGAGGACTCCAAAACATAACAAAGTGATACAATGGTGCTGGCAGGTGGTCTACTGTATGTGGCTGAGCTGGTATTCAAGGGACCTGGCTTCTGATCCTGGCTCTGCTACAGATTTGTGCTCTGGTTTCCCCTCACACTCTGTGTTGTCTTTTTAGACCTTAAACTCTTCAGGCAGGGGCTTTCTTTTATCATAAGTTCGTACAGAGCATAGCGCAGTGGGGTCCCAATCTCACTTGGAGACTTCAGGAACTGCTGTAATATTACTACTAATGTAGCAGTAGGATAATGTAGGATTATCAGATGGGGCTGCCTGTGATAGGAGGGAACTGGTATTGATGATCCAAGGAGGTTCCTTCCAGTGCTATAGACTTCTGTTTATAAATTTTATCCGTTGATCAAATATCTAATGATGATTCTTTTGACAAATACTATATTATACAAATACTATACTGTGGTTGTTTGTGTTTCACAAGCTACATTTCTTTTTGGCTTATATACTCTCGAACAGAATACGTACTTGCCAGTGTAACATTATTATGAAAACTCTATGCCCTGTATCTAATGTGACGAGAATTAAATGCTTGAATACCTGCTCCTTGTTCATCCTATACATATGCAAAACTATCTCCTGCTTTGATTTATAGGAATCTGTATTCTGAAGAGGAATTCCATTCAAGACCTGGTCTTTCAAATGCAATTGCAATACTTATTTAAAAGGTGGAATTGGAGCCCTGGAACTTATCAACAATAAATTACGCTCCTGTTAAACTTGCTGCTAAACAAGGAGTTACAGTCTTATTAAAATCCAATTAAACATGCACCACATTTGATTGATATAATTAGAACAACTGTAGAGGGTAAATGGTTCAAAGCACTGTGTAGCTGGAAAAAACATCAGCTGAGTGCCAAAAGGAAAAATAACCGTGTTCTAGGAACTTCTATCTGCTTATGAAATAGCTTCCTCTTTCTTATCATTCTGTTTTATATATTTATTTAGTGACAGTGGATCATGGATATCAAAAAGAATTGCAAGCATTTGCTGCCATCTGTGATGTTGATAATAACCTCTTGGAAGTTGTTCACTTGTAATCCCCAGAAAATGCTCTGGGACTGACTCAGAAGAGATTTTTGCACATATACAAAAGAATCAAAGGCTGAACCCACTTGGCTTTACATTTGCCACTTCAATATCCCTGACAACTGACATAAAATGATAGTTATATCATTAATTACCTTTTTTTTTTCTCCCCATTCACCTGTCTACGGCCCAGTCCAACTCCTTGTTAAGTCAATGTATAGACTCCCATTGGCATCAGTAGGAGTTAGATTGGGCCCTTGTATAGACCCTGGTCCCTGTTTGAAAGCCAATTTAAGTTAATGGAAATACTATAGGCCTATAGGAACCAAACCAGCAAAGCACTTGCACATGTCGAACTTTAAGCATATGAGTTAGCTAAGCACATGCTTAAGTGCTTGGGTAGAATGGTTATTTAATTGCTGTACTATGCCAATATATGAAATTATATTAAACTTACATTTAATGGAATTTTAAGCTATAATTTTAAACATTCAAAACTGTTAAATCCAAGGAAGTCCCTGAAATCTCATAATAACATTAATTATCACTAAAATTCCTATCAAAGTTATAACATTGTATATACATCTTACACATACCATAACTTGATAGATATTGTTAGAAATGTTAAGCCAAGGAGAAAAAGTGGTGAAATCCTGACCCAATCTTAGTCAATAGGAGTTTTGCCATTGAGTTCACTTGGGTCAAGATGTTTATCCAAGGACCTCTCTGTTGCTCCTTATTCTCACCACAGTGCAGTGCAGAAAAGTAAAATGGCATGTGAAAAAAGTGGTGCCATGGACTAGCCATGTTTACACATGTTGTCTTTTATACTCAAATTGTGAGCTCTCTAGACCAGGGGCCATCTTTTATTTCTGTTTTTTGTGTAGCATCTAGCCTAATGGGGTCCTGAGCCATGACTTGGGGGTATAACAAGCATTATGGTAATGCAAATAATCAATGATGTCCCCCTTCATCATAACTGCCTGTCTTCTCTTCTTCCCCCCCACCCCCAATTAAAAATCAGTGCAGCCTATAGGCCATATCAAACAGTGTGACTGGGCTAGAAGAAGAGGCACACTAAAGCAGTGTGCTTTTGGACACACCCCTTCTCTTCCTCTCTCCCCAAAAAGATAGAACCAGAGTTAAAGCTGCCAAAAAAGCATTATCTTCAACTGCTTCTTCATAATTCCCCTGTCTCTGAGCACAGCCATGGGCCACCTCTTGAGAGTTGAATTGGAGGGAGAATCCTGTGCATCTGGCCAGGGAACCATATGATTGCAGCCTGAGGGATACCTGTGGTTCCTTGGCCTCTGCTTGCCTGGCCCCAGTACCTGTCCTCTCTGCATCCCTGGCACAGAATGGAGGTAATTAAAACCTGCTGAACCTGTGTCTCTGCTAGTCACAAGTTACATTTTTCCTCTCCATGCAATTTTGAACAGGGCCCTGATGGGCACTGCTGATAACCCTAAGGTCTATGGGAACACAAAGAGTGAGACACTGACTTTACAAGAAGGATAAGTTTGAGAGGTCTGACAGAAGACAAGAGATTTCTGAAGAAAGGCTACCAAAACTCACTTAGCTATTTCCTGGTACTTAGGTATTGTAGAACATATGAGAAAGTTCCATAGCACAATGGATTGTGTGATTTGGAAAAATGGCAGATAAATGTCTAATTAGATTGGCAACTGCACTTGCCCATGCTTTAATAGTTTCAGCAGGTAACAATTAACACCAGAAAATATCATTCACTTGTACAGACATATATATGGTAGGCTAGATTCTTAGCTGCTGTAAATAGGTACAGCTCCCTCTGGTTTCAAAGAAGCTACACCCTGTACTATGTCACTGCAAATGGTATTTTTTACCAGTCATCTATTTACATTCCCAAAGATAGGGCCAAATTGGGCTCTCACTTACATAGGTATAAATCCATAGTAACTCTGTTAAAGTCAACAGAATTAGTTTGGATTTACAGTGATTTTAATGAACTGTAATAGTGTATACAACTTGCCCATGGCTGATCCACTGACCAACTCTTATTCAGAAAACAAATCACTTGAACTGATACTATATCTACACTTGGAGCTGGGGATGCAATTCCCAGCTCAAGTAGACATTTTGCCTGTGCTAGTTCTCATCTAGCTGGTGTGCTAAAAATAGTAGTGTAGCTGAGGTAGCATGGGTAGTGGTGAGTGGTGGTTGAAAAATGGCAGGTATTTTCTCAGAACAATTTCAAATAAAATGAAAAACTGTTTTTGTTTAAAAAAAAAAATCAAATTTTTCTTCCACAAAATGAATTGAAACAAAACAGTTTGGGTTTGTGTTGAACCAAAACCGCTTGTTTCAGACCAAAACTTTTTCATTTCAATGTTCAGGGTTTTTTTAGTGCCCCCCCCCCCCCCTTTTCCCCCTCTCACTTTTCCATTGGAAGGAAAAGGGGTAGACCGAAATATGCTATTTTAAATTGAATATGAACAATACTAAATTAAAATGTTCATTTTGATTTTTTTTTTAACTGAGAAAATTTAAATTTAAAAGTAATGCAAAATTTTAGTTTCAGTGAAAATGGGCAGTGAAAAGGGTCTACTATTGAGGCCCTACCTTGCATAGTTTATGAAATATGATAAAAACAGCTGTGGGAAGCATGGCTACAAGCATCAACATCACTAAATGTGTATTCTACATCAGTGGGTTAGCTCCTCTGATTCTCACCCTCCCTTTTCCTACTCAGGATGCCTGGAATGGAATGGGAGAGAACCACCCCTGGAACTGCTGCCCCATCCAAGGCTTTGGGTGTGGGGGGAGGTTTGAACATCCAGGGGCACATGGGGAGCGAAAGTGTGCTGATAGGGAGTTGTAGATGTGTGTGCATGCACATACAGATTTGATACAGGGTTGGGGCTCTTGTTCCCCTAACCCCAAGTATGGGGCTAGGGGAAGAAGAAAATTAACTGATGTAGAGGTGCAAGGGATGCAGAATTAATTAATAAAGTGCAATGGAATTGATATGTGCCTGGGAATGTATAATTAACTGATGTAGGGATGCCGGTGCACAGACTTCACTGATAAGGGCCCTCAAGGGAGGGAGCTCATAATTGATGTGGGACTGGGGGGGAAAAAGATATGCAGCTGAGGGAGCAGAATGTAACTTAACTCATGGTCTTTGGATTTTGGAGAAGAGTTGGAGATGAAAAGATTCGGTTGCTAGTCATGTGAAGGGCCTTTACAATATTTAACCTTTCCATCATTCATATAAAAGGAAATGATGCCAGTGGATTCATACCTTTTTTAAAATAAACTAGCTATAACTTTCATGTTCAAAAACTTGTTTGGCTAATTTTCAGGCAACCAGACCACCAAAAGCTCATCTGTGGACCACAGGTTGAGAACCAGTGTTTTATGTATTACTTTTTGTTTTTCATAACAAGTTTTGTGCCGTCTTTGAACTTGGCAAAAAGGTAGTGGCTGAAAGCTATTCTGATAAAGTTGGCCTTTTGTCTTTCAGCGCATAGCTCTCACTGAGCCTGACCAAAACAAATTTTTGAACTCCAGATGACTTATGGCTGAATAGCTCATGAAGCTTTGAATCATATTCTGTGGTCCTCTGTAAACTTGTGAATTCTGCCTGCATAGAAGCCTGTCTCTGAAGATGTAAGCAGTTCACTTGGCTGAGCCACAACATTTTTCTATTGCTTGTCTGATTTTTGGCATGTTGGAAAGGTCTCTCTATTTCACCTGAACAGCCAGACTGTGACCTGATTTAACTAATCATATATCACAAAATAACTACAGAGTGCAGATCCTCCATACATTATGTCTGTGACCATATCATCCATCAGAAATAGAGCCGAATTAATAGAGTGAACTTGGATACCTTACTGCAGCTGTAAATTATTGTTAGATCTGGTACAATTCTAAGAGAGAAACTTTAAGGTACTTTTAATTAGGTCTAGCAAAGAAAAGCTAACACTGACAACATACATTTCTTTGTTCACATTAGTTTCAATTAATCAATATTTCTTGGGAAAGTGGTGATGTGGTTATTGTCTGACGACATTTAAGCTGCATTTGAGAGAAGGTTAAAGCTAACCTGTAAGTAATCTCCCAAATAATGTATTAATGATACACAGCAGTAAGCTGAAAGCTTCTGAAACAGTTCAGAAGAAATTTTAAGGTAATCAAAGAATGAGTGGTGGGTTTCCTTGTTGGCTTCTAAGTCTGTCCATGATTGTAGAGTTTGATTTGATTATGCTGCATGTTGTTAAATAAATGTGGTGTTGCTGTCAGCTATGTTAAGTTGAATGTGACTACTGTTGTGAGTAGTAGATTTTTTTGTTTCACAGTCATGCCAGCAGCTATTTTCAAAGTGCTTCACTCCATCATTTACTGTACATGACTAGTTTATTTGATTGCTAGCTATATTTTTGTTGCTGTTACACAGTTGTAGGTTATGTTTGAGAATATTTCTTTGCCTACCTTGTGTTATGAGAATATAGAAATTGCCACACTAGATTAGACCAATAGACCAGTGGCCAATAACATCATTCAGAGGAATGATGTAAGAAATTTTGAAGCAGTCAATTATGAAATAACTGATCCGAAAAGGAAGTTTCTTTCTCACCCCCATAGTTAGAAATTGATTTGTTCCTTGAAGCATGAAGATTTAGTTACATTCCAAAAGTTTGGGTTTTTTTAAATCCTTAATCATATCTAATCCTCATTCAGTTCACCATAGACCAGTTGTTCTGATTTCTAATTTCTTCACTGGAAGAAATAGCACATTATTAATAATTTGCACTTAGAATAGGTACCCTCAGAAACAAATGTCCTGTGTTGATATTAACTTTATCCCATGACATTGCCTGTATTTTACTTTTATTACTGGAGAAAGGTGAATGTACTTTACTACTATAAATATTTACCTTTTTAATGGTACCCACCACACTTATCAGAGCACCTCCAAGTGCTTTATCAATTTCACCAACTGCATGAGGTGGATCAGATTTTTACAGATGGATGAATTGAGGTACATCAAAGATGAATATTGTATCTTACTCACAGTCCTGTTGCTAGTCAGTACTGGAGCTGGGAGTAGAACCCAGCCTTGCAAATCCTGTGCTGTAACTACTGTAATAGCACTATCTAATTCTATGTGTTAAGACCAATCTTCTTAGGCTCCAAAATAACATTTACATTTTAAGGTCAAATAAACATAAGGATTTTTCTTCAAGTGTCTCAACAGTAAAACCCATATGATATATGTGCAGTGCACAAAAATTCCTTCTGTCTGCATCTTCATTTGATAAAACCATGCAGGTGACAGGAAGTTGCAGTCATGGGACATTATTCAGACAAATAGAGGGCGTATGTTATAGACATGCCCATGGTTTTGGCCTATTTGGATTCAAGTGCTGAAAATAAAGGATGTAGTTGTAAGAAGAGTAATAACTTGGTGCTACAATTTAATACACTTGTATTATTTTACTGAAATTAAGGAACTATCAAATCAACTGCTTTATGAATTACTAATGCACTGCCAGTATTAAATGACTAGCTTCAGTGCACAGGAGAAATAGCTTTGTTTAAAGAGATGAGTTGATCCACAATTTCAATAATGACTTGGCAAATTTTTGGGATATGGGAAGAAGTATAAATTAGTTCCCATTATTGTTAAAATAATTCTATAGGTTCGAGACATCAGGGTTTTGGGTTTTTTTCTATTTCAGTTCTTTTCTCTGATCCTTCACTTGATTCTACTTTCTCATTTTCTGTGATCTTTTCAATTTAAAGGAGATCTTTTGACTTGTATAAACTTTTCCTTCTTTTCTCTTGTCATTGTCCTTATACAAGTTTGCTTGTGTCAATAATATGTGTATATATAATATAAATATGCAAACTACCTCATATGTATAGCATACAGTAATTTATATTCATGTGTATGTATATCTATGTACACATACAGAAATATGTATCTAACAGAGTCGTTTACTCTCAGTAAACATGATAAATGGAAGAAACAAACATATTTAGGTGACTAAGTACGTGATGGTTGAACTCATATATAGACATAGGGGATCCCAAATTACATATGGAATTTTCTCATAAGAATATAAATATTATCTTATGGATGAACCACAAAATGACATATCAAAATTCTTTGTGTTCCAAGTGTTTGGCATAGGGAGACATTTTAAAGAATTATTTAGAGATGCCAAGAACTTAGTATTCTGACAAGGATTTGGCATTATCAGTTGATGTAAAGCCCAATATGTTGATACCAAACAATTGCACCTTATTTTCCACCAGTCAACAAGCTAAATACTAATCAATATCTGAGAGCAAGTTTGATTGCATGTCCTTCCCCTAATGTGACTAGACTAGGCCAGTAACACACCACTTTTGGTGCTTCTTAAATACAACTAGAAAAATAATATCATAGACCCATTGTGATGTTTTCTCAGCTGCATGTAGGCAGTACCTTCATTTTTAGGTAGGTAACTGATGACATCATTTAGATAAGGTACAACTACAATATTTTAAATTATGGGTAAACATACCATCAAATTCATTTTCTCTATTTTTGTTCCATAATTGTTCATAGCACAATCTGAAAGAGAACTAAGGATGAATGGGGGAACTAAGGATAAACAAGAGGTTCTCAACCTCTCCAGACTACTGTTCCCCTTTCAGGAGTCTGATTTGTCTTGCATACCCCAAGTTACACCTGACTTAAAACTCGGACTTTAGCTTCAGCACCGTGCAGCAGGGCTCGGACTTTGGCTTTCTGCCCTGGGTCCCAGCGAGTTTAACACTGGTCCTGGTGACTCCATTAAAACCAGCTTGCCTACCGTTTGAGAGCTGCTGATATAGTATATAGAGCCATATACACAAAACCATTGTCTGTATGAAATGTTAGTTTGTACTGAGTTTGCTAATGCTTTTTATGTAGCCTGTTGTAAAACCAGGCCAATATCTACATGAGTTGATGTATCCTCTGGTTGAGAACCACTGAGCTAGGGGACCGGGGAGACAGCAGAGTCTCAGCCCAAACCCTCTAAGTTCCATGTGAACCTAGGTGAGAGGATTATTTAAGCATGCAAAGTAAACCCCAGTCAAGTTTTGCCTGGGTTTTGGTATCAATATGAAACTTTTGCATATCTATAATGACCTTCATCAGAGTGAGAGAATCAGCAGCTGACTACATCCTCACATATGGTCCCTCTGGCTGTTGGTTTGCAGAGATGGAGCCAACAATCCATCTGTGGATCACTGGCTGCTAGTTTTATGTTGCTGAACCTCCTGTGGTTCACTGGAGTATTAGCAGCTGGCTTGGGGCTGCAGCAGTAGCTGAGCGAAGAGCTGTGTTCTGCACAAACATTCATTTAACAGCTCCCACACCCACTTCCTTTGGCCCCTGGGAATCCCTCAATGCCAACTGGCAGAGGGCCACCATACTGTAATTTACCTCAGGCCTGACACACTGCCCAAATATACTGTTGTCATAATATGTATCTCAAAGGTCTCATGTAAGGTATCATATGTGAATTAGTGACACACTGGCCCTGAAAATCATAGTCATATATGAACAGGTTGCATGCAAAGTTATAGACGTGTATTAGAAATATGGGAGGCAGTGCATAAACTCAGCCTGTCCTAGACAAAGGAATGTATATTTGGCTATCTGACTGGGTTGGGTACAGGCAGAGGTCAATGAAAGCAAAGTTACATATAAGGTAAACAAATCCATCAAGTTAACAAGTGGGGGACAGAATCTGCACCCCAGGAAGCCTTACTGGCTCTGGCAGCGGAGACAATGGACTTTGTCGTTTCGCTCCCCTTATATTTCCCATTCTAGTTACCCATTACTGAGGGGGATTAGGGTACAGCACCCTTCGAGCCTGTGACTTTTGAATCCCCCGCTCTGGGGGGGCTAGGAATGGTGATAACTTTATGTAAGAAAGAAAACTGCTTAGGCAAAGACTGTAACTTGCTAAAATTAAGTTTTAGTCACTAGAAAGTTTTTGTTTTTATTTGTATCCATACCTGTATTTTGTTCTTGCTTAGTATCACTTAAATCTCTGTTTTTTGTTAATAAACTTTTTCTTAGAATATCATAGAATAGAATCATAGAATATCAGGGTTGGAAGGGACCTCAGGAGGTCATCTAGTCCAACCCCCTGCTCAAAGCAGGACCTAATCCCAACTAAATCATCACAGCCAGGGCTTTGTCAAGCCTGACCTTAAAAACCTCTAAGGAAGGAGATTCCACCACTTCCCTAGGTAACCCATTCCAGTGCTTCACCACCCTCCTAGTGAAAAAGTTTTTCCTAATATCCAATCTAAACCTCCCACACTGCAACTTGAGACCATTACTCCTTGTTCTGTCATCTGGTACCACTGTGAACAGTCTAGATCCATCCTCTTTGGAACCCCCTTTCAGGTAGTTGAAAGCAGCTATCAAATCCCCCCTCATTCTTCTCTTCTGCAGACTAAACAATCCCAGTTCCCTCAGCCTCTCCTCATAACTCATGTGCTCCAGCCCCCTAATCATTTTTGTTGCCCTCCGCTGGACTCTTTCCAATTTTTCCACATCCTTCTTGTAGTGTGGGGCCCAAAACTGGACACAGTACTCCAGGTGAGGCCTCACCAATGTTGAATAGAGGGGAACGATCACGTCCCTCGATCTGCTGGCAATGCCCCTACTTATACAGCCCAAAATGCCGTTAGCCTTCTTGGCAACAAGGGCACACTGTCGACTCATATCCAGCTTCTCGTCCACCGTAACCCCTAGGTCCTTTTCTGCAGAACTGCTGCCTAGCCACTCGGTCCCTAGTCTGTAACAGTGCATGGGATTCTTAGGTTTACTACAAACCATCTCAGTGCTGTGATATTGAAGTAAGTGTGAGTCTTCAGCAAACCTAGCAGTCTGATGTGTGTTCTGTCTGTTTGGAGGCAGCAAACTTCATAATTCTGTGAGTGTCCAGTGGGAGGGACTGGACACTTCAGAGAGATGTCTCTGGGGAACTTGGAAACGGGTTTACTGATTGTTACCTGCATGGAAAGGCTTAGACTTTGCTGGCAAGGCAAACTGAGAGATTGCACACCAATCTATCTTGCTAAGTGGCAGAGTTGTATCACAGTGGCTCACAGTTCTGGATGTTCTGAGCACAGTGCCACAGCCCCGTATTAGGTATGTGACAATCTCACTTGTCGCCTGTGGAGGTGAGATACTTATATGGAGGCATTGTCCTTGAGCGTTCAGAAGAGCAGCAACCTTTCAGTCCAAGTGACTCATCAAAATGGAATCAGATTTTGAGCAGAAACATATCCTGCTTCCCCCAGCTTAGTGAGAGGAAGAAAACTATGATAATCTCTGTCAACTAAATAGAGAGGAGGAAGTTTGAAGACAAAATGAGGCTCCCAATGTGACGGCATATGTACTCTGTCTAGATTGGCATCTTAAGCAGTGGGAACAGTTAAGGGCTCAATCACGAAAGCTGCTTAGCATACTCTACGCTCCCAACGATATCTGTGGAGTTGAGTAGAAAGGATTCTGTGCACTTCTCAAGGTATGGCCCTAACTATGGGGAAATACCAAAGCAAAGTAAACATCCTTCACTCCAGTAAAAGGAACAAACATATACTATTCCCATGCTGATCTATTGAGATAGGCATAGTCTGGATATAGGACTTGGACACCAGCATCTCTTGAGTTTGAATTCTGCCTCTGACACTAACTCTCTCAGTGATCCTAAGCAAGTTGCATAACCGTATTGTTTATTAGTTTCCTCATCTGTAAAATGGGGATGAGAATAGTTCCTTCCCGCACAGTGACATGGTATGTCTGTTTAAGAGATAAGGCGCTTTCGATGTGAAAAGTACTATGTAAAGTCCGAAGGATTATAAAAACGACCTGTCGTGCCGTAGACCCCAAAATTGAAGCAAATGCCCAGTCCTTCACTCTTCCATTTCACTCTTGGTTCCCTTATTTCAATTTACTTGAGATCCAGAAAGCATCTGATAGTCTTGTTTTGCCGTTATTTTCATCCTATTGACTTAAGAAGCAATTTCTGTGAATAAAATGTAATCCCCTGTGACCTTACTTTCCAATCTGTAGATAATCTGTTTGGCATGGATGAGGCAAATTCTCTTCAGATTCCAGCAGGATTCAACTTGCTGAGCCACTCTCTCTTATATTGTAAGTTGGGCTCAGTTCACAGAATTTTCACTGCTGGTACAGCAGGTCTTGGGCTCAGGTCCCACACTAACAAAAACCTGGGTTTTTGCCTAAGTCTGAATAAGAGTGAAGTGAGACAGTTAGAGGGAGAGTGCTGTATAGGTGAAGATGAAGAATCACAGGAATGAGACTTGCCAGGTTTAGATGAGATGTTTAAAAAGTTCCTTTCTGCCCATTTCTGGTGTTTTGTCCCAGTAGAAGTTCTCATAGCTGCACATATATATATAAATTTTGTAAAGGGTGGGGTATAACTCACAGTGGCCTCATCCCCCAACTCCCCGATATCAATAAATCATTGTAATATGTAAGGATCTTGATGAGCCTTTAAAAAAAAAACTAATTACAATTTCATTTGTCTATACTATCCCTACGCTACTAGTGTTTTTAATTCATTCATTTTTAAAAGGCTTTCAGATTTATAAAGTATGGAAGTCTACACAAAACCAAAATCTAATCACTTGTGTCTGAGTATGACCATCAATCATGGCTCTTGCTATCCAGGCCCTCCATCTGAACATTGTTTTCAAACTCTTCAGAATACGGTAGACTAGAATTCTGATTGATAATAGGAAATGGAGAGAAGATACATTCTACAAGAAAGTGACTTAATTTTGTTTTACATTACTTTTCTGCTTCATAACAAGCCCTTTGTACAATGCAGTTATACCGGACTTTCAGTATTTAAATCCATATAGTTTTCCTACAAGCCAGAGCTAATGTTATGAAAAATACAAAGGCATGCACGTTTTCAAATAGCCAAATGTGCAAAAGAAACAAGATACGTATATACACCTTGGAATGTGTAAATTTAAAGCTGTGTTTTACATCTCTAAGTTCTTTTTATTACAGCTCATATTGCAGATGATTAAGCTTTCACATGTCACTGAATGTAAAACTACAACACACTGCCTTTATAAATACAGCCTTTGTCCCTATTTTCAGCCTCGGCAGTGTTTTCTGTGGCACCCTCTCAGTCTGCAGAGTTCCCTTCTCTTCAAGTCTCTGGACAGTATCTATTGCACTTTTAGAAGCAGGAGTCTCCAGCGAGATAAGGTAGTGAGTGGAGATGAGCGACAGAAATGACAGAAGCCCCCTAAAAGTGTGGGGGGGGGGCTACGGGCTCCCAAACAGTGGCCCTGTCACCCCACGCCATTGTCCTAGGTATTGTACAAACAAATAATACACAGACAGTCCCTGTGCCAGACAATTTACAATACAGGATTTATGGGAGGAGGAAACAGCAGACATGAACAATAAAACCCAAGTTGCAAGGTGACTTGTGATCAAATTTGCCCTCTGTACATATTGGGGTTCCAGGAAATGGGCGGGTGGAAGCCCGCCCATTGCTAAAGGATCCCCCCCACAGCCTAAGGGGAGGACCTACAGGACCTGAATCCCAAATGATTCCGGGGGACAACTAATGAAAAACAGGGACAGGAGTGCGGTCAAAGGGTCAAAAGAAGGGGACCTGACAGGGACACCGAGCAGAGAACCCCGGACAGTGCCCACTGCTCCTCAAAGGCGTCAAGGGAGCCAGTGGACGCCGCCCAGAGGAACTCTGCCCGGATGTGTGAACGGACAGAGGATCGGACAGAGTAGCGGGGCAGTTACCCTGCTCCTGGGGAAAAAAAGGTAGGCTGATTGGGGAAGCAGCCACACCAGGTAAGGAGCACCAGGGTCCAGGGGTGACACAGGGGCCTGAAGCAGGAGAGATACCGGCCAGCAGGAGGTGCTCCGAATGCTGGAATTGAGCTAATTCCCAGTCTGAGCAGCAGGAGGCGCTGTGCTAGTGAGTGCTCAATCGACTACACCAGGGGTCAGCAACCTTTCAGAAGTGGTGTGCCGAGTCTTCATTTATTCACTTTAATTTAAGGTTTCGCGTGCTGGTAATACATTTTAACGTTTTTTAGAAGGTCTCTCTCTATAAGTCTATATTATATAACTAAACTATTGTTGTATGTAAAGTAAACAAGGTTTTCAAAATGTTTAAGAAGCTTCATTTAAAATTAAATTAAAATGCTGATCTTAAGCTGCCAGCCTGGGGTTCTGTTCACCTAGGCCTGCAGCGGGTTGAGCGCGGCCTGCGGCCNGTGTGGGGGGGTTCTGGGCAGAGGGCTGGGGGTGTGTGGAGGTGCAGGGTAGAAGGCTAGGTAGAGGGGGTTCAGGGGTGAGGGCAGAGGGCTGGGGGTGTGTGGAGGTGCAGGGTAGAAGGCTGGGTGTGGGGGGGGTTCAGGGGTGAGGGCTGGGGTGCTCGGCTTGTGGGGGTACTCCCAGCCCCCTGCCCTGAGCGGCTCATGGCAGGGGGCTGGAAGGGATATGCCCTCTTCCACCCGCTTCCCCAAGGCCCCGTCCCTACCTCTTCTCTGTCTCCTCTACGGAGCAGGGAGCACGCTGCGGCTCGGCTCCGCGCCCTTCCCCCCGGCGATCAGAAAGCACCACGCTGGGGGAAGAAGCAGGGGAGGGGGAAGCTTGGCTGCCGCAGGACCAAGCTTCTGCCTCCTGCCCCCGCAGGGGCAAGCGGTGGGCGGGGGGGCCGAGTGGGGCTGGGACTGGCAGGCAGCGGCGTGCCACCCAAAATCGGCTCGCGTGCCATGTTTGGCACGCGTGCCGTAGGCTGCTGACCCCTGGACTACACCCTCCACTGATGTGTTCTCTTTAATTGTTTTACCATGGGCCTATATTTTTTGCAGTAGAGATTATATTGAGTGTTAGGGAGTGGCATGAAGTTAAAAAACAAATGGCTTGGGTGTGTGTGTGGAGAAAGGAGCTGTGAGGATACTTCTATTTGTGTTTTCATTTCCAATTTGTGAAAATAGTTCAGCTACACAAAAAGGCTGTGAAATAAAACAGGTATTTTTGCTGGGAGAGAGAGCCATCTTTGCATGAAAATAGGCCTATATTTTCTTAATATTCTTGTTTGAGTGACAGCCTAATAATCTTGAGACTTTTTTCTTCAGGCAATGACAAGTTTTTTCTGCACTAAAACACATGAAATCAAACACTTTCCCCCCACCCCTCCAAGTTTGGTAGAAATCAGGCCACTGAAAGGAAAGCAGGGATGTTTGTGCGCTAAGAAATGTAGCTTTGTAAAGATCTGATGTACTATAGTATATGTATCATGCTGTTTAGGGGCATTTTGTTGTAAAAATATTTGGCCCTAAACTTTGTATTAAATTTAAAATATTGGTCTTGTGACTTTATGTAACTCTTGTTATTTGTTCTTCCCTGATTTTCTCCTTTCATTTTATTTCTTCTACTGCATTTCCTATCAAACCTCGTTCTCCATTGTGTTGGCTTGTTCTTTTTCTCTTTCTATCTATACTTTCTTTCTTCCTTCCCCTTTACTCCCTCTTTCTCTCTTTCCCTCCCTCACATTGGTATGTTCTCTGCTTTTCCCCCTATATCTTCCTTCTTTCTTTCATTCTAAATTTCTCTCTACTAACTTTCCTTTACTAAAGGAATAGGCATTTGTGTTTCCTGCAAGCTTCATGACTTTGACATATATTCTTCCATTACATGGGTAATTCCCTTTAATGCTAATTAGAGTTATTTTACAGGTGTAGCGTTAATCCCCTGAGGATAACAGATCGCATTAACTGCTCTGGAGAACACTTCCAGGAAAGTTAACAAATGAGAGCTTGATAGTACCTGGAAGACTTTTCAGTATATGTTAAGTACCCTTTTCATGAAATATGTATCGTTTGGTCCCCAGATACTATAAATAACATTTTTATTACATGGGGTGGGGATAGGGTTGCCAACCCTCCAGGAAAGTCCTGGAGTCTCCAGGATATAAAGATTAATCTTTAATTAAAGATTGTCATGTAATGCAATCTCCAGGAATATGTCCAACCAAAATTGGCAACCCTGGTGGGGAGAAAATATGATCTGTGTTTTGTTCTATGTTTCACAGAAACAACTTATCTCATCTATCATGAAATTTTTAAAAAGGCTGCATGAGCTTTGATAATAATGAACTGGAAAAACAGCATGCTCTAGTGGTCTGAGTAAAAGACTAGAGGACAGCAGACCTGTGTTCTGTTCTTGATTCTATCTCAGCTTTCTCTGTCAACTCAGGCAGCTTACCCGTGCCCTGTGGCTATGAGTTAGTTTTTACACGTGTAAAACTGTGATAATGCTTGCCCATTTTTGTTAAGTGCTGTGACATTTGGATAAAGGCTCTGTATAAGAGGAAATTATTATTGTTGGTTGGTCTGTTAGGAATACAAAAATATACAACCACAGCAGAGTCAATTTTCAGTGCAATTACAGCAAGCTTGGGACATAGCTTCTATTTTATGGGAGTTGTGCATTACACACAGTATGACTCAACCTACATTGACCATAATACTTGACAAACAAATCTATTGTGGAAATTGATTTCAAAATGCTTTCATTTATGAAACAGTTAACATAAGAAGGATTTTACTATATGCAAAGAAATTAAATGTGTTACATTTCTTGTGCAAAAGAGTTTGATTAGATGGAGACAGTGTTTAGAAGATATTCTCTAGGGCATAGTTTCTTGATGACATATTTAAGTTGCCTGCTGTATGTTTATTTTTAGTGAATCCCTTTCTTATTTAATCCTTGTACTCTGTTCAGATATTACAGAGAATGAGGGTTGCATCTGCATGTTACGATGCTATAATAAAAAAATGTGATTACAGAAATATAACCTGTTTTATAATATTCTATTCCTCCATTGACAGGAGGTCATGATACCATTTAGATCAATACTTCCTTATAGATTAATCTGAGATGGCTATGAAACATAGGTAATAAAAGCAGGAAGTACTATGTATAAAAGCCCATCAGCGTTTGATTGCTTTCTCAGAAATGGACACAATTGTTTATGTTTTTCAATGGATTTATGTTTTTCCCTCTTTGTAAATGGAATGTTTATATACTGGTAGGTTTTCTCTTTCTCTTTCAGCATTACTACTAAAAAGGCAATACTGGTAAATCGAATAACAAATGTGTTTATAATTATTCAGAGGAGGAAAAAGGTGCATCCACTCTGAAAGCAACATAACCAAAGATCTGACATTGGTATACAAGTAATTGTGCTTAATTGTCCTACAAAAATGCAAGCTTATGTTTCAGTAAAACTGTGTTCAGCACAGTGATAAAATGCTGCTCACTCTTCAGTTCTGCTCTTTCCATTTCTTTTAATGACTACAAAGTGTCTCCAGTGACTATACATCAAAATATTCAGACTTGGGTGCCTTATTATGGTCTTATGTGCCACACGTTAGGCTACAACACTGGGAAATTTTTACTGGAGTGGCTAAATGTTCTATTAAAATGATTACCAGTAATTATTACAAAAATTCCCTTTGACAGTATCAACTCCAGGTTTGTTCATTCTTGTACAAAATCCACAATACTCTCTCTTAAAATGAAGGCTTCTCAAAACAGTGCTAAGACAACTCTAGATGCTGTCATAAGGTAATCATTTTATTGTACCTCCAGGGTAAAAAATGCTCTCTCATAACTCCCTGGGTGCACGATTATCTAACCAGAGTGGTATTTTGCTGTGTCACTTTTTTTCTTGTGCTGCTGTGTGAAATATGCCTGCTTTTGAATGGAATTAAGAATTTGTAAAGATAACTCTGTCTTTCATGCATAGCTAATTTCTCTATCAGTGATAGTTTAATATTAGACACTAAACAGACTGGGATTAGGGATTTAATTTTAGTTTTCTTTCACATTGCCTGTAGTTATGCTACACGTATACACAGATGTTAAGATCATGCTCAAATAATGTAATAGAAAGTACTTACTTTAGTTATTTAATAAGATATGCCAATAGCAGCAATACAGTCTGTGTTGGCTTAACTAAATAAAGAAAAATAGTTGAATTTGTTTTGTTGGTAACACTGAGTATAGTTGATTTTTTTTTTCAATTTTATATTTACAATCATTTGTATTAAGGTAATAGTTGAACTGTGATCCTCTTATTACAAATGAATCCTGTCAAAATTCTCAGGTGCTGGGGAGAATCTAAGTAAGCATAATAAAAATCAGTAAAGCTACCAAAATGATAAAACCATTCCTAATCTAACCACAAAAACCCAGCAAAACAAATGAAGGGGTTCCTATGTGAGAACAGAAGGGGGAAATGTTCCAAATAGCATGTTTATTATTTAAAATGAGTGTTGCAGTCATGGTTAGAGGCTCCAATCAAGGAAAGAGGATACCTTCCTGGTAGAAAGCATTGGAAGGAGGAGCTGGTGATTAGGGCATTGGACTTGGGACTCGGGAGATCTGGGTCAATACCTAGCTCAGCCATGTACTTCTTGTGTGCCCTTTGGCAAGTCACTTAATCTACCCTGCGCCTCAGCTATAAAATGGGAATAATATGTCCCTACTTTAAAGGAGTACTGGGAGGATATGCTCAGATGCTATCAGGAGGGCCAGGTAACAGACGTATACAATAAAAAAGACCAGTCCCTGCTCCAAAGAGATGTGATTTACTTCTCGTACATATGAGATGGAAAAACCTTTGATTATATTTTGACTTATATTTAGCTGACTGTTTTATTCACAATTTATATAAAACAGGAAAATCGTATAATCTCTAGGAAATTCCCTAGACAAACACATTCCCTCTGGGAAATGTGAGCTTCCTAAGCATGGTAGATAATTTACATTCATTGATGGTTAAGAGGTACTAGACAAAGTCTTGTTTTAAAATGGTACATAGACCCAAATGATAGTTATCAAATCAATAATTTTTCAGGTGAGGTAATTACCCTTGTCTGTTAATTGACTTTTAAGGGAGGGTACCATTCACCCAAACAAAAGATTACACAGATAAAATTGGAAATGTGTATTTATTGTCTATCTGACAGTCTGAATATTTCACCTCTGGTTCACAGTGAATATTTATTGTTACTCATGCAGCCTCTGTGTAGTGGTGCCTTTTGTAGAGCAGACATACATTTGCATGGACTGATAGGACATATTTAAAAAAAAATTAGCAGTCAGCCAGCATACTTTGTGCTTAAGGGTATATGTATGCAGGATTTCAGTTGAGAAGGCATAAATGTGGACTGCTTAAAGCTTTCATTACATTGCCAAGAGAAACCAAATTAGCATGCCAAAAGAGCACATCCACCTCAGTGAAAGGTGCTGCACATGCTGCTGTTTCTGGGTGATGCATATTTTTGCTTTTGTCTGTTTGAATCAAAGTAAGCCACTTACTTAACTTACATGGCCAAGAGACCAGGGGGAAGCAGGAGACTTTCCAGAGGGTGCAAGTGTTATGAGCTCCAGACACTTGTAATAGCTATTACTGGCACTGCTGCAGGCATTGATGCTATTTACACTGCACCCAGTCCTAGCAATATCAGAGTACTATGTCTAGTACCATGGAACGTGACCTACATGTTTTCTAATGGCTAGAGAGAGGGTAAATGCATGAGCCATATCACTGCCTGGAAATATGCAGTAGGATAAATATATTGCTCCTTATGCCACTTCCTATAGGCATTATTATTTTGTCTAGTCATTCCCAGACCAAATGCCTTGCAAATAGTGTTGTCAGAGATTATACAGAGATGTGTATGGTATTTGCCCACTATGGCACCTTATTTTGTGTGTGTGGACATTGACTTCAATGGGAGCTATGGGTGCTCGTGACTTCTGAAAGTCTGGCCCGTAGATACCATCGTGCTGCCAAAAACGCATGCATGATGCAAAGTCCTATTATAATTGGAAAATAAAACAAAAGCTGGGAAAATGAGATGCTTGGAAAATGAGATTCATACACTGACTTGGGTTATTAGTGTGGCTGTGGTGAATAAAATCAAAGTAGTACCACACAATGAGAACAGTTGAGAAGGTCCTGTCTAGACTTCAAAATGCCACATTATTTTTAGTTTTTGATGCGAGTGAAGGGTTTTTGCAGATCTGTCTCAATAAAAAAGCGCAAAAAGCCCCGATCTTGATATATACACGCATGCACGTATGTATATTTAAATGACTTTCAGGAATGCCTCAGCATCTGACGTGTTTTGTGGTATTCTGACCCAAATCTTTGAGGATCTGGATGGGATAGAAGTAACTGTGGACAGTCACTTTATTTGGATGAGAGACTGCATAATGTTCTGGAACATACAAAGACTATAATTTTAAATTGAAAAGATGAGACTGAAGGAGATCAAATAAATGTGATTTTCTGGCTTCCAAGAAGTAATTTTAGCTAAGTGAAGTTGTTTTAATCTCTGATTTTGTAATGGCTAGTGGCTGAGGTGAGCTAAAAGGCAGTCCACAAATGTAGTCCAGGGTGCAAAAGTGTTCAATATCACAGGTAGTCTGGGCAATGGTTGGAGTTCTTGCAGGGGTCAGTAGCCAGAAGATCCAATCCAAGGGCCAGGTCATCAGGTTAGGGAGGTCAGGTTGTGTAGGGTGGTGAGGCAAGGCAGGGTCAGGCAAGGCAGCAGGGCAACAAGGAAAGGTCAGGAAAAGCAGCAATGTGGTCTACGCAGCAAGCAGCAGGTAATGGTCTCTTGCTCGGATGGCTTCCTCTTGTGGCCTTTATATAATCTGGCCACCCAATGAGCCTGCTGCCTGTCCATCCAATGAGAGGCCTAGGACATAGCTGCTATGGGTCTGGAGGCCTTTAGTATTCAGGCTGTCTGTCGGGGTAGTGGTTCCGTGAACTGCACGGTGGCTAAGGATGCTGCTTAAGGATCTGGTGGGCCTGTATTCAGTACCAAGCTCCTAACAGATTTTTCTAAACAGTCATTCTTACTGAGTCTTAAGCTATACTTATAAACAATTTTTTTTTTAAATCTATCTCTGTAAAAGCAAATGTGTCCATCCTACTGAATTGTTTCAGGAATCTAATTGAATTGGGAGATGGTCTCTCGGCAAGACTGGAAAGTCTGGATCTTACTAGGGTGAAGACATGAGGTTAGAATGCCTTTTTATTTCATACGCATGGTGGTGTTGTCATGTTGGTCCCAGTATGAGAGAGACAGTATAGGTGAGGTAATAGTCCAAAAAAACATAACTTCTATTGACAAGTTTTTGAGCTTAACAGAGCTCTTCCTCATGTTGTCAAGGTAAACAGAATGAATAAGCTAAGTAGAAGGAGGGACCATCTGTATACCTTCTCTAGTTCTGAGAGAGAGAGCTCTGTGAAGCTTGAAGGCTTGTCCCTGCCACCAACAGAAGTTGGTTCAATAAAAGATATTACCTGATGTACTTTGTTTTTCCATTTCATAGAAACTACATATTTCTCACCATAATGAAATGCTATATTGGCCAGCTAAAGTAGGGATCAAATGTCTATTATAAATTTTACCTTTGCTCTGAGGCCAAATTATATGCTTGGAATTTGCAAAATGCAAAGATTTTCTTGTTATAAATTGGAGTAACATACAAGTTGTTTAGGATGTGGTGTTTTGTTTTGTTGTTTGTTTTTTTGCTGGGTTTTGGAGGGAGAAGCAACAATCCTGTCACTTAAGCACCAATCCTGCAAAGAGAACTGTTTGGGTGGATCCTTGCTCCCAAGCAGAGCCCTCTTAACTTCTGCCCACACCGTTTTATTTGCAGTACGTATTTACTGTGTGCGGTCCTGGGATACCCAATTGAGATGAAAAAGTATTGTAACCTGTGGAGTCAAAAATTCCTAGCGCTGTATATAAAGAAGGAAATGGGAAAGCATTTGGGTTCATACCTCAATGCTATCAAGGAGGATCTGCTTCCACCATAAAGGGAGACTTCTAATGTTCTTTATGTATGAATAAATAAATAGATGTTATAGCCTTTAATTGAGAGATTGGTCTGTTTAGCTGGCCCCAATTCTTGGTATATTGCCCATCTCTCAGGGGTTTGTGTTTATAAACACTCTGCAAAGTGGTCTGGGAGGTTTGTATGAAAAGGAACTGATAGTTTAATTTGAGGGATTTTAAAAATATTTTTGGAAATATACTGCACTATCAAAGTAAAACATTTTCCTGTAAAACATACATATATAGGGAGGAAAAACAGTGTAGTACAGAAGGCCATGTTTTTTATCATGAAACTGTTAAAACCCCAATTCTGAAAACACTTAAGCATCTACTTAAGTTTATGCTGTATGAAGTCCCATTGAAATTTATAATTATAAAACGGATTCTTTTAATTGTGAACTCTTATTTATCCAGCATAGGCGACTTTTGGTAAATAGCAATTAAATTCCCTCTCTAGTTGTGGTTATTCAATGTTTATGTTGTTTTTATTACACATATGAATTTTCAGAAGAATATATTTAGTTGAATGAGCACAGTAAAAATCCTAAAGGAGTTGCATACAAAAAAGTCTCTAAAATGTTAATATAAAGCAAGGGGCGTGTGTCAAAGCAGTGCCTCTCTGACTGTAATTAAGTTCCTAGATCATTGAGTTCACAACCTTTAAGAACCATTGCACCATGGAATCGAGTTGGAGAAAGCCACAAAAGCTTAACACAACATCCTGTTTGGGGTGCCCAATTCTTCCCCCGGGGAAATCAATGGGAGCTTTTCCAGACTTCCACAGAAACAGTCAAGGGAAGGTTTTGCGATGTTTACATTGTGATGTTAGTTTAAATTTGTGGTGAGATTGCCTCAGTGTTGCGACTCTCACCATCATTTATGTATGTGACATTGCAATGTAATGTCAGGTAGCCACACAAGTAGTATTTATAGCTCAGAAATAATTGGATACACTCTTATGCTGAGAAACTTGCTCTCGGTGTTGTCTTTGTCTACTGCTAGGACAGAATGTTGGGGCAAGGAGAAAGCTGGCCTCTGAATTAGAGATCTGGTTACAAGAGCAACAGAACAGTGTTAAATATTTAGTGTCTATTACATAGTATCTCCTTTCCCTTGAAACATACTCCTTACATTTTATAAAAGTTAAACAATAATACACATTTCCTAAACTTTGGGCTAAGGATTATTTTGCCCCACATGGAAACATATTTTATTTCACAATGTAGATATTTTGGGGTGGATTCTGACATATTTCAGTCAGCCCACAATTGCTTCTGGAACTATCTGCACTTTGGAACTTTCAATACTATGCTCCAAACACCTTCTTCCATTTGGTCTTGGGGCTGGTCTGTCTTTGGTATTCCAAATATGTGAACAAAAAGGCAATGTTCCTTCTTTACAAAACTAGATTCTCCTGCTTCTCCCGCCCCCCCCCCCACACAAATTTTCATATGTTACTAGATTCCTCTGTGTGTGTGTGTTTTTCTATTAGATGACAAGATTTTGGTTCAAATGCTAAAGATGGCCTGAACAAGCAATAGAACCAGGTCTCCCAGCTCAAGAATGTCAGGTCTGGCTAGCCATTTTTGATTGATGTATTTTTATCTTGCATTTTCCAAAGACAGAATGATTGTCTCACCTTCTGTGAGACTGTACAAACAAAGCGAGAGTCAGCCCCTGTCCACAGGGCCTACAGTCTGAACAGGCAAGACAGATGAAGGATGTGAAGTGCAGTGACTTTCTGGAGGTCACACATGGCTTAGTGGCAGAGAGGGAATTGGAACTGAAGTCTCTTGACTCCCCGAACAGAACTTTACCCACTCTACCTACATTGCCTCCCCAAAGCAACTTGTTGTATCTCTCCTTGGTTACTGTCTTATTCTGTCAAAACGAGTGATATTCCTGATAGTTTGATATTGCATCTCCTACCACAGAATAAGAACTTTTGCAGGTGCTCTTAATTCCTGAACCCATTTATGCATTTTAACCCATTCATTGTGTCCACTGAGGCATCTAGGTATCAGCCTTCACAAACAGAATTCTTTTCAGACGTCTCCATGGCTTCTGTGCAAAGTTTTTCTCCCTCTTTAATACCTGACTCCTTAACTGGTGTGATCTGTGATTAGGAATAATTAGCAATTATATGCTCAGGGAGAGTCTTATAATCATGTTTTTATTATTCTTGCTACAAATGTCTCTACCCTCTTCCTGGGTTAACATGTCTTTCAAATGTAATGTTCCTTTGTAACTAGAAGACTACACTATAATTTGGCCATGGTTCTATCATAGTCACATTGTCTCCACTCTCTTCCAACATATCAGAAATACCCTGTATAGCAAAACCAGACAAATACAATAGGATGGCCTGGTACTGTTCATATTTGTCCACTCACTCCAGCATCTGCAACATAAAATAATAATTTTTTTCTCTATTTTCTCTAGCAATGGGAGATCACACTTTGTTTTCAGACAAATCCTAGGGTCCCAGGGCAGATACATTTGGGAATTTGCCATCCTTTTTACTGTCAATGTAGTCTTTATAGGTGAGGAATGACTGGAAACACCCACCAGTTCTTGTTTTCAGTGTTGTCATTGTTAGCTGGAATGGAGAGAGCCTGTCTCTGAGTTAAGCTTCAGGTCACAATAGCAATGCTCGATGTTATTGTGGCTTGCTCCGAGTCCATTCATTGTATTACTTTCTGTCTCTTCTCCACATTTTTCCCATTTTTGGCTGCTAGGATGTAGAGTATATCGCTCCATTTTTCTCTCCCCTTCCTTCTATTCTTCTATGACCTCTTGGCTGCTGATAAGAAAATTCCTACTAGCTCCTTCTCTCACTGAATCAAATTAATGTGCTGCAGACAACAGATACAATTGCAGTGTAAATCTCTCACACACAGCTGGGAGTAGAACCCTCTTCATTCTACTTCAAACACAGAGCAAGTAGAATGCTCAACAGATTTGTGGACTGAGCCATATTGGCAACATGTAGTTTGATATCTACATGTTACATATCGCTGCTCTTGGTCTCAGAACATGAGATGATCTTTTGTACCGTGAGCCAAAACCTACTGTCATTTATAATAGTGCAGCAAACTTAATTTCTCTTTAGGTAAGTTAAAGTATTTTTGTCTGCTGATTCAATGACGGTACATCCATAAAAGTGAGAGCACAATTTGGTCTGAGTGCTGCAATAATTAACTCTGAATTCTCTTGCCTCTTGTCACCTCTTTTAAGATTATTTCATTTTTGTGTATTTATCCAAGGTGCCATCACAATGGCAGTAGATGAAGGAAGCTGGGTGGCAAAGCAGATTAATACAAGAGACTCGCACCTCTGGAAACCTACAAATTTAAATGACAATCAAATTCTGTACGGATTCAAGAACCAAATGTGTTTGGTGGCCTCAGCTGAATCTCAAGTGGACATTTGCCCATGTTACAAATCCACCACTGCCCTTAGAATAAATCAGGGCAATTAGATGCTTAGAAAATGCATCATAGATGTTAGAGATGAAAAGGCTCTGTTAGGCTATCCACTCCATCTCCCTGCCAATGCAGGATTATTCCCTACAACGAGTTTTCAAGTACCTTGTCCAGTCAAGTTTTAGCCTGAACTAATGGGTCTTCTATCTCTTCCCTTGGAGATGATTTAACAGCTTAATATATTTAACTATAAGTTTTCATTCTTAATATGCAGTCTAAATGTTCCCTGTACTAGTGTCATCTCATTAGTCCTAGTTACACTTCTGTGTACCACTTTAAATAATTACACCCTCCATATAATTGTAGACAGTTATCAGAATAGTGGGTTTTTTTCAGGTAAGGATCAAAGTGCTTTTGGCAAAGTTGTGTGGGGAAGCCTGCATAATGCTGGCTCCCACTGTGCCTGGCTCACATCAGTGTTATCAATCTCTCCTTTTTACAAGCACCAAATTTCTCCACAACTATTCTTAAGAAAATGTTTAAAAGAATGGCAAACCAAATGAGCTTAGACTGTAAACCCACTGAGTATAGATATCACAGGAAGAATGGATCTATTTTCACATTTTAGTGCATTATAGATAAATTTTTATTTAATCAAATTTGTAATGATGTCAGTGGCTTCACAAGCCAAAGGGCTTCTCTGCTATATTAGGAAGTCTGTCCTCCAATTTGTTACAGACAGGCCAAGAAGTAACCACAATACTTAACATTCTTTCAGATTTCCTTGGAAGACTTGCTGCTTTAATGGAAAGACCAGACAAAAGTGAATTAAAATGACCTTGCTTGTTTGAATTAGTAAGAATTGGTGCATGCAGGCACTTAATCAATGGCTGGCATCAGCCCGGCTCAGCTATGTGGAGGTCTCATAATTTGAGATACAAAGTATCTGTCTTTGCAGATTCCAACACTTGCCCTATCTTCCTCCCAGAACCCACTGTGCTAACACCTGTCTGAACTTGATATTTGAATTGAAGGTGCCTTAATGGCTTGCCAACTGTGCTTCACAGAGCTGCATAGTAAAAAGATTCCCAAGAGACATCCGGGCTCTTGTGCCTGAAGCCAGTGTTGAATGGCAAAGCATGGTGATGACACAATTTATCTTTGCTTTACTGTTTCAAGTTGCATCAGGCTGAAACTTCATGTACAATTTGCAGTGAAATTTTTCATGATAAACTTTAGATTCTTTTTTTTTTTTAATTATAAGGCTTTAAATAACAGAATTTGGACCCAGTTTCAACTTTTTCTCCTAGGTTCTGACTTAAGAAAATACTAAGTTTTAAATACCTCTAAAAATTAATTTTCAGGTAGTTACAGTAGCTTTTTAAAGACTTCACCACATCATTATCGGGAAAATAATATTTTTAAATGTCCAGGATATTGCAAATTCACACTATAGAACTTATGGCAGGGATACTCTTCATCACATTCTTAAGCTTGCCAAAACATTATTGCTACCCCTTATTTCTTGGCACTGATGTATATAGTACAGTATGTTTATGGAAAGGAGGCGAAGTTGCCAGACTAGGAATTTAGGTAGATATAAATGTGACCTTCATTTATACTGCAATTATATGCCCCATAGACAACATACTGGAAATCATAAATGTTGACTCTGCAGCTGTGTGAATAACTTGTGTTTTTTTTCAATTTGCTGGCAGTTGTAAAGAATTGGTGGAGAAAAAAAATCCAGATTGGGTTGAACCAAAACTGAAAATTAAAAAAACTTTGGCAAATCAAAAGCTGACACAAATTTCATTTTGGTTGAACGAAATATTTCATTCAGCCTAGGCTAGATTCACAAACCAGGCAGTGGGGAGAAGGAGGCTCCCTTATCATTTTTAAGCCAGTGGTTAGGCAACTCACCCAGAATAAGGAAGACGTGGAGTCAATTCCCCACTCTGCCTAATGTGGAGCAGGGATTTGAATTTGGATGTCCTGCCTCCCAAGTGAATATCCTAACCACTGGGCTACACAGTTGTTCTAATCCCCTCTCTGTCCCAATTAACAGCTTGCTGCTGCTATTGCTGTGTAAATGGTTCCTGAGTTTGGGAGCGAGGGGATGATGGAAAAACTATTGGATGAATTTGTGTCAAATTGGCAAATCGGTTTGGGTCAGCCAAAACTGTGTTTTTTGGCGAATATTCAAAACATTCACACAGCTCTAATTGACACAATTAAAGAAGGGGTGTATTTAATATTTTTTGTGTGCTAGGTGCTTTCCAGACAGAAATAATGCTCAGTAATGTTGCCTGAGTTACTGCAACCTTTGCCTTTCTAGCCTTGATGTATCTCTCCTCTCTTTCTTCAAGCATGGCCAGAATGCTTCTCAAGATCATCTTTGTCTCCCATTATTCTAACCATGTTCCCCTCCTTGAATCTCTCTCCTGTTGTCCCCCTTTCCACATGAGGTCCAGGATATGAGGCCTTACCATCAAGGCTCTTGTCACAACACAGCCCATATCTACTTCTCTGTTTCTATTCCAGTCTGCACCCCCTCTCACTTTCACCATGTCCTAGCTCCCTGTTTCTCGCTTTTGTTTCCCTGTCCCCCACACAGCTTCTGCACCTGCTCTCATACTGCTCCTATATGTGGAACAGCTTCCCAATTTCTGGAAGCCAAGCAGAATCCATCCTGCTTGAAATACCACCTTATGACTCAGCTTTATTTGTGGAGTCTTCTTATAAATGTCTTAATTGCTTAGGTCTGTGTGCCAATTTGCCCCGAGAGTAGGGTGTGTGTGTATATATGATTATTTTAAAAATAAATTGTAAGCACGTGGAAGCAGGGATATGCCTCAGAGCCCTTAAAAGTGCTAGGTGCACTTATGACCTCTTGCAAATAATGGCAAGTGGGACCCAATCTCACTCTTTCAGACACAACCAAAATAAGTCTGACAATCTAACACATCTTTTCTTAGAGTAGTGCCATGGGGCATTATTTGAGAGAAGCCAAATACAATAGGAAGAAAGTGATCAAGGGGAAATAAAGGGTGAGACTACTTAGGATTTCTTATACTTATGCTTGAACACATTTTCACAAAGTAATTTAATTTCTTTTCAACACTAGATTTTTTTTTTTTAAATATTTAAGGGTGGGTTTTTTCTTGCTACTGTGGGATTAAAAAAAACTTTCTGGATGAATGGACAGAATATAAACAGTTTATTAAAAATCACAAACATGTATCACAATTCAAGAGGCACTGTACAAGAATCTATATAATTTAGTGTAATGTGATTACCTGCATGTATAACTACTTCTTGAGGATCAAACCAAGCTAATCCTGAAGAGAGGGAAGGAAGGGACAGCATAAACTTTAAACCACATTTAGTGACAGAAATTAACTGAAAAATACAAAAAGGATAATTTGTCTGATTTAAGAAATGTAGACATGAAATCATAGTGACAGATATACTTATTGTAGTTTAAAAGAATAATTATAATTTAATTAGGGGATATTATTAGAATTAAAAGTGCCGTCATCTAAAATTATCTTTCCTGCAAATTTCCTAGTTCTGAGATTCTAGCATATGCTGTGCATGGGAATTCCAACAGAGTCAGATGTTGGTAAAGTTGTTCTTTCTGTACTTAAGAGGAACCTGAAACATCCAAAGCATTGCACTGCCGTTCAATACTATTGAAGAGGTTAAGTGAAAGGATTGAATTCCATTTTTCCCAGCCCCCACCAATGATTCTAGGGCTGGCGGGGGAGAGGAGTTGTACTTGAGAACATTTTGTATCTTGTATTCTTTTGTCTGCCTATTTAGACCATGATTCAGCAAGGCCTTTAAGCATGTGCGTAATCTCATTGAGGTCATTGAACTACTTGCCTGCTTAAAATTGGACATGTGCTAAAGCACCTTCCTGACCTGAGACCTTGTTAGGGCACAGAGCATGTCTTCCTCTTTATTTTGTACCACCTGGAACTACTGATATTTTTATTAAGGATGCCTTTGAGGCAGGGTAGAACGTTGGCCCTGTTTTTGTTGACCTTTTGTCAAGGGGAGTTGAAAACAGGTTTTCTCCAGACAAAGGAAAGAGGCCAACACCTCAAACCAGGTTGTGGCCAAATTCCTTCGGCTATTCAGTTGTATCAGAGGTTGCAGGAAGAGATCATTGGCATTTTAAAATTCACCAGCAGGGGAGAAGACAGCATAGAGTCTACACCAGACAGCACAGCATCCACATCTAGCAGGGAAAAGAAACTTTGTGTTGGGGCTTTCTTTTCAAAGAACACTTTTCAAAGGTGTACTGGACCATCAAAAGTGAAAAGGGAAAGAACCCCATAGTTATCCTTCACTGGGCAGACACAAGAGACCAGGGATCTCGTACATCTGAGAAAAGTGGCTTCTTTAACCAAGGAGGTTGAAGTCTCTGGGAACTGAATACAGGCGAAAAACCTGCTTAGGCAAAGATTGTAACTCTTTCTATTTTTACTCTTTATACTTAGTATCACTTAAACCTATGACATTTGGTTTAATAAACATGTTTTACTATAAACCAGTTCTGTGATTGAAATAAGAGTGTCAAATCCCAGTTTAATGAGCTGCAGTGTATTCTCTCTTTAAAGAAGTGGCAAACTTAATTACTTCTGTGCGTGTTCCAGGAGAGGGCTGGACACTGCAGGGAGATGCCTTTGGGGAGCTCAGGAGTTGGGATTCACCATTTGTTACCTGCATGGCAAAGTTTGGACTGGCAGAGTCCTGAAGAGTTTACTGGCAAGGCAAACTATCTGGTGTGTCAAGGAGTTGTGTCACAGTTTAGCAGTAGCAATACTCGCTGAGGCTGAGAGGGGTAACACAGTAACTGACAGTTGTGGGAACCTCACCAGATTGTCACATTGGCAGATGATATTTGGACTGGGAGGGTGTTGGGGTCAATCTGCCAAAAAAAAAAAAAAAAAAGNAGGGATGAGGGCTGTGGGGGTGCAGGACAGAAGGCTGGATGTGTGGGGAGGTCAGGGCAGAAGGCTGGGGGTGTGGGGGAGTTCAGGGGTACAGGGCAGAGGACTGGGGGTGTGTGG